>OV725080.1:72281095-72580239 GCA_928085145.1 Nezara viridula
TATATATATATATATATATATATATATATATATATATATATATATATATATATATATATATATATATAATTTATTTATTTTCAGTTGGCACGAAAGCCTAAGTTGATCTTAGGCTACGATATGTGGTGTTCTTTCAGACTTATATTGCTTGCGAGTTCACCGATAGCCTAGAGGGGTCACACAATCCTAGTAGCTAAGGTCTCCAAGATGCAGTGGCAGGCCACCCACAGCTCCATAACTGATCCCTTGGGGGCCAACTTGGCAGTGTACTTCCCAACGGCTCACTCGGAATCAAGGATAGTAAAAAATCGGTCTAGATCCATAGATTATGGTTACTCAGAGTAAGCCTATTCTTTCCCTGGATCTTATTGTCCGTTGATCAAATATCAGGGTTGGTTTGATGGGTCAATTCTACACCACAAATTACAACATAATTAAATGTGTTATTTTTAGAGCATCCTAAATAAAATCTTGAGCCTCTTTAACTCCCTAAAGATCTGCTAATTTTGACAATTATGAAGTTAAGCTAATTATGACTAGTCAAGATATTTTATGACCTTGGAGACACCCAGCCGCTTTGATCACTTGCCGCTTTAGCCGCGAAATATAAAAAACCTTCCCCTGCTGTCATTAGAGATTTAAAGCATGAATCGTATGATAGCTATTAGAGATGCTGATAGGGCGATAAAGACGTAAATGGCAAATTAGTCAATTTTAATTATACTTAACAGCTTAATTAATGGCGTACTTTTTTTAAATATAATAATTTCTGTTAATTAAATATGTTAATAGAGGTGAAGTTTCTCGAGATTTGTAACTAATTATCTTTGTGAAAATTTTTAAATAATAACTGTTCATCAGAGATGCAACGCAATAGTTGCAATACAAAGCAATATAATTGCTTTAAATCAAACTAATCAAATATTTCGTGAATGTCATTCACATAATGGAGAGTAAAACCTGGTTTGACCCGTTTTGTCCCAGACATCTGATAATAACGTAATTGAACATTTAATAATCTAGTATCGATCGTTGTTAATAGTTTCAGCTGCATATTGAAGTTTCAAGCCATCAACTCAAAGTTCAAGTTTAGTAAAAGCCGTAGGATGGTAAAATCATCAATAAATATGGGATTTATTCAGGTAAATAAGTGCTAGTGATTTAACCGGTGATGTATAGTTTCATGTATATATGAACATATAATTTAGTTGAAAAAAAAAAAAACCGACTATGGAAATATCTTTTCTATGGAATAATTTAGTTCTATACTTCTATCTTTACGACTTAATATAAATGAATATTTGATTAACGACATTGTCGGATTTTTAATGAAGTTTATATCTTTGAATATTGGCTATTTCATATTTAATGATTGCGCTATAATTTCGTTTCACTGTATTAATTAGTAAATTCAAATAATGGTGTTTTTCCAGACCCAAATGTCGTTTCAGATGGTGAATTATGGTATAAAACATATTCATTTCACTTATACATTAAGTATATTAAGGTTGACATAAAAGCCAAAGAGATTGAGTAAAAATTGTTTTCTTCACAACATGAAAAAACTATAATTTTTTAATTGTGACTTTACTTTTAATTATTGTAGTTTGTTTATATTGTAGTTCTGGCAATGGCCAGATTCTCTACTCAAGACATGAGTGAATGTGACTAAAGCTCACTCGATCAATCTCCACAGGCTTAAGCACCAGTGGCATTGTTGAAAGAGCAGGGATCTACTGAAGTCCTGCTTTTCTCTCCATAGCTGGAGGGACAAGCCTACCTCAGAGTTCCCTCGCCTGATTGTAAATAGTGTATATAGGTATGTATGCGTTTTATTTATTTGTCTTTAAGTTATTTTATTTTATTTATTGTATATATTTTTGTATTATTATTAATTTTTTTGTTTATGTTTATTTTTTTTTTTGTTCGTGTGAATGTGACTTTTAATACAGAATTAATATATTTTTCGGTAGATCGGTTCCCTTCTGGGACCGATATAAATACCAATATAAGTATTAAATACAAATAAATGCGGTTCCTGGAACCTCCTACTCGACGTAGAAACGTGTGGCCAGGAACATAGCAAAATAAAAAAATACTTTCATTTATTAGTCATAATTTTTTTTAACGCTTGATCAAACTTGAAAAAATGTCTTCCTTTTTTCAGGAAATCTTTAATATATTTTAATAATGGAGGATAAAATTGAAAATAAAACGAATAAGGGAAATTTTATAAAATGTAAGGCGGGAAAATGAACAGAAATACAAAATAAATTTAAAACAGCGTTATTAATTTTTTTTTTTATAAACAAAATAAATTTCCGAACCATTTAACTTCGTCCTGATTTGATCTGAAATACACGTGGCAACAATTTCCTTCCATTCAAATTATATTAAAGCGACACACTCAACGCTTGTTGTGAATCTTCCGGAAGTTGTCAGGGAAAAAAAACATATGACTGTGACTAAATTTAACATTAATCAGAACATGAATGAGCATAATTACATGCTCGGGTTATTCTTATATTATTTGATCATTTAACATTCAGATGATAAATGTGTTAAAAAAATATAATTTTTTTAAGAAAAATTGATCTCAAATACAAATATAGAAGTCCTACGTAAGAAATCTAAGCATCGATTGCCAGTTTCTTTGTATTTATATTCTTTTAAATTTTGAAATGGAAATTAACAGAGTACCAAGGAAATGTATGAAATGGCCGACTGGCATAATACCACGAGGCAGGCCTAGAAAAACATATCTGTAACATATTCAGCGACCTGGCGAGGAAAGAAGGAAAACCCTGTGTCAGATGATGGAATTACCAAGAGACAGGGATGTATGATCGAAGTGGCTGGAGACTCCTCCATGCTAAAAGACACACAAGGAGGAAGACGAATTTTGAAATGGGATTCTGCCCAGAGTATTACTGCGAAAAGAAAATCCGCTATGAATAGTATAGTAAAATGATTTTCAGTAATTACCTTCGAACTTAGTAAAATACTCGAAAAGCTATAAATTTCTAGAATAAAACGACGTACTGCTTGATACGTAAATATATTTCAAAATGTTTATTCTTTAAATTCTTTTAGTTAGTTTTCACGACAACGTTCGTAAAAAGTGCAATAGATCAATTCAAAACAAATCTTGATAACTCAATCTTTTTAGTAAGTACAAAAGTTTTTTGAAAAATTATGAAGTAAATAACTACTTCATTGATATATGAAAAGAAGAATATTGTCTCAAATATCAGAATCTAGTAACCTAGAATTAAGTAACAAATAATTTACACAGTTTAAATAAACATACTTTAGCAGTATATTGGAAAAATAAAACGGCTATGAGTATAGTAAAAATAGAATTAAACCACAAATATTTCAAGACAATATGTCAAAAAATTAAAAAAAAAAAAAAGGCAATCGATGATTTCCTTTGTTTCAATAATTATTTATAAATCTAAATAAATAGTTTGATGGATATCGACAAGCCGTACAACCTGGAAATCAGAAACACCTACTTCAATTTTTGAAAAAAACACAATTACTACAGACATATTTAATCAATACCATCCTCATAAACGAACTCACAACGTAAATTATAAATAACTTATTCAGTTGTAACAACACGTTCTTTAAACAAACATACTAAAAACATAGACATCTAAAATTTCACTTACATAAGACAAATTGAAATGTAAATCAACAATCAAGATGGTGCCTCTAACCTATAAAGTTGCACACGGCACCTAAAATACAACCAAATAAACAATAAACAAATAAACTAAAATCCTCATCCTACTACACACTCAAAGTATTTAAGATAACTAAAAAGAGTATCTCTGATTGCAAATACCGTTATCAAAAAGTCTAATTCCCCATGGGTAAATGTCAATCGAAATATATCGTTTCATTTTAAAGCATTGAGGACAATAACACTTAACGTCCTTTTAGATTTACATTGAGATATTTCTTCGTGCAGTTGAGTTAAATTTATTTTAATGTTGCCTTTCGATTTAAAAAAAAAAATTACAGTACAATTTTTTTTTAGCTGAAGAAAACAAGAGAAAATCGAATTTAAAAATCCAGGGCGGAAAATGGTAAAATAATATAAGATTGACCCAATCAGGTATTGTATCTGCCACAAATTAAATACACGTAAAATAAAAACGGTCTCATGACAGATAACCTGGAAACAGGAAATAATATTGGGACAATCGAGATACCTGATCTTACCGGAAGTTCCACACGTCATTACAATTTCCCCGAAAATGGCTGTAACGATTTTGATTATATTCTTTTTATCAAATTTCAATTAAATTTATCAATGTCTAATTAAATAGAATTTTATATCAACTAGTTGTTATCCCTCATTTAAAATGTATTCAATTTTCTAAATGGCCTCCTTTAAAGTATGTTTAATTTGTTTTAGTTTATTAAATTGTCCAAAACATATTCATATATTTTAAAAAAATATTTAATTAATCTTATCTATTGTTATTTACATTTGATAGATTAATATTTTTAATAAAATGACATTTTAACAAGAAACAGATGTAAAAATCTCACAATTATCCTTTCCCTTTTAAAAACATTCTGCCTACCGAAAGGCTATTTATTACCTTCATATAATCCTATAAATGATACTTTCAATTTTTTTTTATGACCATTAACAAACACTTGTTGGCTTTTTATTTTAAAAATAATTGATGCATACTTGTATAGAAAGAAAACTAAGAATTTCATTATTTTTTATTTGAAAATTTCATTTTCTGCTGTAGAGCAATAAAAATTGCAATACACCGGAAAATTAAACGTCTGTAACATATAAACCATTGGATATAGAAGAAACACTAGGTCATTAATTAAATCATGTGCTAGAACAATGCCAAGTATTATCAAAATCCGAACTGGTAGGTGTCAAATACATTTTTACATTTCCATAACTTTTTGTTTCCCCCTTTTTGGTCTTTAGCCATATGGGTTTTTCCCGGACCAGGGTAGACGATGGGAGATTAATGCCAAAGTTAAAAGCCCCTCTGGCATCGGAACGCGAACTCAATTTTAATGATTCTATAGTTCGGTTTATCAGGTCGCCGAGTACACCGCTCTAACATACACATAACCTGTGAAATACATAGTAAGAAAAAGTAAAGCAATTTTGAAAATTTTCGAATCCGCGTTTTATATTACGTAAGGAGGTGCCGCGAGTCCCAATAACCAAGGTTTGCAAAATGGCCTCTGTGGGTGTGTGTGTGTGAAGTCTAGCTTAAAAAAGAAAAGTACTTAGTGAATTAATACCTAGAATATTATAGCAACTTTTTCGCTTTACAAAAACCGAAAGTTTTACTTTATTTCATTATTATTTCATTTGTAAATAGTGTGTGAGTGTGCTCTCTGAACACTATTATGAATGTCGTTGATTGTGACAGAATGTAATATTTCTAAATAAAAAAATATATATAAAAAAAAATTTCATGGATTATGTTTGATGCACTAAAGCCTTGGTTTGGAGGTCTCTCAATTGGAGTAAAGAAGTTTATAACTGGGAGTATCGAAGCGAAACCTGGATATCTTTTTTTTATTTATTAAATATATCTTGTGTCTTTCTATGTATATTCGAAGTGCCTAAGGAAAAATAGAGCTATTCTACTTCATATCCCATTTCAATTAATTTTGAAAACACAAGGCCGGACAGTTCCTTTGGAACTATAGCGGATTTTGATAACCGTGTCAAAAAACTTCAAAACAAACTATATCCGTTCTCGAAGGAATTTAAGGATCGCAATTGTGATTCGTTACTTTTCCATGAAGTTCTCTTTTTTTTTTATACTTAATTCATCTAAATACATCATTCCTAAGAGCTAGAAAAGCTATCGGTATTATATAAAGTTTATAGATTTCTACTCAAGTTATGGTGTTAAGTAACAATAATGTGAAGCACGCTCTGCACCAGATTTTTTTTTCTGGGTGTGTTGATTCTCGGAGGTTGTTAGGTATGATTGATTCGTCAACTCTATTTGTGAAAAATTATAAATTCTATATTTTATTGACTATAAACTATAGACGGACTTTGTCGACGAGCTAGATAAAACTCCATTCCACCTCTTGGACGACGCCCAGCCCTGGATGAATATCCAGGCTCAGGAAGACCCTACTAAAGCCGAGACAAATTGGGGAGCCGGAGGACCCCAACAGGCCCTTCCAGCCATTTGTAACTCCATAACGAGAGGTTTTACTAAAGAGGACCTTATGGGGCTGCCTAAACAACTTACTAACTAATAGACTTCACAAGCAGCTTCCCTTCCCATTATTTTTCATAGTCTCTCGGGACCCTTCCGTCTAACACTGATTTATTTTGTCATCCTTCCAGTTAGTCACATTTTTCTTTTAAAAAAAAAATATATATATACATATTAATAAACATTACTGAAGTCAAGAAAAAACGACCTTAAACCATTTCATTTCAATGAAAAAAATGCATATTATTTCTCTTCAGATGCGGAAGTAATTATTAAAATGATACGTTTTTCAAGTAAATTATTACTTAAAGCGAAAATATAAAAAAATAAATAAATTAGATGTCTCCCTTTTACCATCCAAACAGAGACAAATAGAGATGAACTTAGATGGAACTGAGAAAAAATTGGTGTTATTAACAATATTACAGCAATTATTATTAAATGCACATTATGTCATGTTTTTATATGTAGAACGATTGGGACACTTTTAAGTATTAATAAGAGACATAATATAATAAGAGATAATATAAAAAAAATCCAGTGTTTCCAATCCAAAATTTTACGAAGAATAGATGACGCACCATTTTATGTCGCAGACGACAGATTACATAAAGACTTGGACATCCCAACAATTTTAGACACTGCAAAAGAAAACTACAATAACTTTCACCAAAGACTAACTTACAACACAAATCCTCCGACAAAAAACCTTGTAAGCGCTAGACATCCGTACAGCCCACCTCGACGATTACGTAGGCGGTGGCCAAGAGACCTGCTGAACTGAACTATTTCTTGGGTCGTGATGGGGCGCTGTGAAGCTGCCAAAAAATTTACTCATTCCAAAGAAATTTGCAGATCGCAAATTTAATTTTTATTTCCAATTGTATGTTATGTATTATTAATAATAATGATAAGAGACAAAATGTTCGATCTTCTATCCAATAATTTTATTTTAAGAGTAAATAATAGTCAGAATATACAGACAATAATATCATTGATTATTATCTATTTGTAATGTATTAGTTATAATCAGGAGATGAAATCGTAGTTAATTTTTCCCAAAATGATGAAATAATCATTATATTTGATTTTAAATTTATAAATCATGCCTGATTTATAAATAAAAATTAAAATCGATCATTGATTTTTATTTATTTAATTAAAAATAATGATCACTCAGAGAGTGAAACAGTTTTACATAAACAATAATGGTTAAATTGTATTAAAAAAATTCAGATCAGAAAATCAAAATCACATTTTACCCACAAATTTAATAACATATTAATATATATGTATAAGTTGTATATATATATATATATATATATATATATATATATATATATATATATATATATAATATATATATATATATATATATATATATATATATATATATGTATATATACTTTTTTTCTTGTTTTGGAAATAAAAATGTTTTATTCGTCACCCTAGTCCCTTAGTACAATAACTGTCCACTAGTTTCAGCTATTACCAGAATTTACCTCGAAGGTCGAAACGCCATTGTTTAGATCTTCAGTAAATATTTAAATATTGGAGCCTTTCCGGCTAAAGCGCTCACCAATGACGTTCAATGCAAGTGACGTGGTTGAGAGAGAAGCGCTGGGATCGCCTGGTAAGTTTGTCTTGTTTTTCGTACCTGGAATAAATGTCTGACTCGGAGCTGCCTTAGTATATTTATTTTGTATTTAGATATTTTTCCTTTATATATTATGTTTCACATATAGGGGTGTCATTTATTATCTAAAAAGTAAAGAAAAAAAAAACAACAGCAACACATATGATAAATACATACAAAAATTCTGGTTCTATTATATTTGTATTTAAAAAAAAAAAAACCAAAAAACTATTGATATTTGCGGAAATGCTTAGATGGAACGATATATCAGCTGATCCGTAAAGCCCTTTTATCGTTCACAACTTACACATCCCATCGAGCCCTATTTTTTCTAAAAGCACGTTTCATCAAATTCTTTTAATGTTTGTTATAAACTTCCGTTAGATTGTAATTACTCAAATACACGACAAAGACAAGTTTAATATTAAGTACTGTTTGTATCTTGTAATAATGTTTGCTGTTAGCGTAAACATAATACCTGTTTCAAAGTGAAGCAAATGAACCCGAACTATTTCATCAGTTTACCAGACTGGAAACGCAACAGGTAAGCTTGTTCGACTGGAATAATTGTTTACTTATATTAGCTCCTTTGGAACAGCTCATGCATATCATCTGAATTCGCGAAATATATATGTACATAAAGTTTCTGAAAAGTTAATGAATGTAACGATTCAGATGAAATAATATATATTATTAGATATAAAATGAAAAATTCAAAATCTATGATTGAAATTTTCATATCAGCTAAGATTTTTTTTAACTGCATTATTTTTATTTTAAGAAGTAAAAAAGCAAAAGCTTCTTCCATGACATAGCCGCACATAGATGACAAAAAAAAAATTGAAAATCAAGCTAATATTTAAAGATTGTGGACTATGTGTGAAATGATTTCCGGTAAAAGAACAACTTCAAAAGAGCTAAGCATCCATAATTAAGTGAACGATGATATGATTAAAAAAAAAATCTCAACGAGGAGGATAGTAGATCTTATAACCCCACAGAGCTATTTAAGGACACATAGGTAACGTAAGGGTAGATCAGTAAATAAAATAAGGATTGAAACAAGTAAATACAGTTGAATAGGTCGTAACCAGTCCAGTTCTACCGGTTCCAATCCGGAATGAACGGTAAAAATGAAGGATTTGACTTAAGTATTTACGCTATTTTAAGTTCTTTGATTGAAAAATTATTTCAAAGATTTATATGTATAGTAAACAAAGTTTCACACGATTTTACAAGTTTTCAGGTTGATTCATTGGGTATTCCCAGTCTATTTCAACAAAGAATGGAAGTAGCAACTGCATTTGAACAAATGCAGAACTAGGTTCAACAATTCCAGGATAGTGACGTGCTTAGATTTATTAATGTAGGTCTATTTCACTTGGCAGGCCATGTGGCTCTTATGCCTCATAACTAAATTTCAAAGAAGCTTTGAACGGCTATCCGGACGGAGACCAATTGGAATACCCAAACTGGGTTGGACTGCTTTGACTGGAAATCGAATGCTCAGAACAAGAATGATTGGCGATTGATGTTACAAGAGGCCAAGACACCACGTGGATTTCGATACCAAAAATAATGGTGATGATGAATCATTGGAGATATTCTATTAGATCTAAATTTACCTACAGTTAAAGAATTTCTAACTAACATAGGGTGGCACAGTCAGTGGGTCATCGATTTCAAAAAAAATATTTATCCTCACATTGCAAGGTTGTTTTAGCCAAATTGTATCTATCTACTAAATATAATATTTATTCGAAACCTACCTGGTATCTTGACTAAATATTTATTAGGAAGAAATAAATATAATATTCCTTTTCGCTACCGAAAATTAAAATTTCCATCACAAAAATTCTGACATCTTTTGAACAGTTTCACCGATCCACACAAAATTTAATAGAGATTTAAAGAATTATATGCGACACAATTGGTACGAAAACGACTAAAAGTAATTTAGAATTTTTTTTTGAAATCTAAAAGTTATTGAGCTGGAAGATTAGTGATTCAAATTTCCAACGGTTATACTAAATGAAAAAGATCCTAAGAAGTTATGGATGCTTTAGTTATTGACCGGAAAAAAAATCATCAAGAAATAAATTTTGTAAATTTCTATAAAAATTCGTGTTCAAGAATTCAAAGGACACTAAAAACGAATTTAACTTTATTTTTCATAATAAAAATTCACTAGACCTACTTTACTGAAAGAGCCTTTTGGTTTTTGTAACTTATGGTATATTACAACTTATTTAATACAATGGTCAATATTGTTTTCTTATTTTGCACAAAAAAATAAATCGATTGATGTAAAATAACCCAAAAATCCGGGCATAGCAAAGCCAAATAATTTATAATATGTTTTATTCTCTGCTCCTAGAGCCCATTGGATCGAACGCCGGGGAATGTGTCCAATATAAGTAGTACCACCAAAAATAATTTGGTTGAAACCGGTGATCCACTAACTCTTGCTTTTCCTTGTAAGTGTAAGAAGTAAATCGTTGATATGCAAATATTCGCTCGTTTATCCCGACGGTCGTAAAAACGATTATTCAAAAATTTGACGTCAGAAGGAGCTCCATTACATTAGTAACAATAGTTCGAACATTTGTATTAATTTGAAGTGTAGGCGAAAATCATCAAAAATACCTAAGGAAAATGTGGGATCCATTGACGAGTAATAACATACAGGTTAAAAAAAAAACTACTACAGAATACATTCATGCTGTAAGATTGATAACAAGATTCGGGCCAAATGAAATAAAATCCAAATAAACTATTCTGGAAAAGTTATTATTTCAATTTTATTATAATGCTTAAGGAAGAAACACGGGTAATGAAACTATTTACTGATATTCTTTTGTTTACTTTATTTCTTTACCCAGACCTTTTAGTAGTAATGACAATTAGCGAGAGAAAGCTGCACCCTTCCTTGATTTGATTTCAGTATATTTTTAAGTGAGAAAATCCCTTATCCCTTTGACCCTCCGAAGTGTCTTTACGGGCATGTTATTCGTGGCTATGTTTTGCATTAGTGTGTTAGTATATCCATGTAAGTTCTCGTGAATTTTTCCTTAGATGGTCGTTAACTGTTGACATGTTTAGATATTTGTGTAAAGTAATGTTTGTGACGTACCTTGGAGCTTTAGTTATGGTCATAAAAGTTTTTGACTGAAGTGTTTGAAATGTGGGTCATTTTGGATACTCCATATATTTGTGAAGCATAGGTCCACATAGGCTGTAGTACATAAATGTAAGTCTTCAGTTTCTGTTTTAATTTTAATTTTGAAATTCTTCTTCTTGAAAGACGTGAGTGTTCAACTTTTTTATTATTTAAAGGAAGAGAAAAAGATATTTATAAACGTATCTTTTATTTTTTTTAAATTAACAAATGAAAAATTTGGATTGCTATTCACAACTTTGAACTATATATACATATGGAGAAAAGAGCAAACAAGAAATATAGTATAGCTTAAACATCATTAAGAAACGTGATTAAGTTAGGTTTGGGCTATGATATAATCTAGTAAACAACAAATTAATTCACTTGTGTTTGAAAAAAAAATACACGATATTTAATTAATTTTCTAATTATCAATTAATAAGCTGCTACATTTCAACACCTTACGAACTCTTCTTTATTAATTAAATACAAATTAATTAAAAGTTGGCGATGCAAATTAACAGGGCTGAGGATATCTCCCCTTTGAGACTGACTACCAATCAGTGTGTTGGATTAGGCAAGTTCGAGGGGACAGTGGAAATAAATAATTGCTAGGCTCAACCTGGCGGTTCATGCTCCAATTCTCTTTGTCTCTTTTAATTCTGTCCAGTTTCACCTCAGCTATTTGTTCCGCTTTGGTGTATTTTTTTTTATCTATGGAGACTTCAACTGGACAAATAAACAATGATTAAATTTATGTTTGGATTTAATACAAGAGTTAAGCGCATAAATTGCAAATATAAGGTTACACATTAACCGTTTGGTAATGATTTTATTTTAATAAAAATAATCAGGAATTCTCGTCTGTTTCCAAATTTTTTTCTTTCTTTTATCGCACCTGAAGACCCAATATCATTTCGAAATGTAGATAGAATTAATAAGGTCTTCATATTATTTTATTCTACCTTTTGTTCAACGTTTAAGATTTTTTTTAACCTATCTGTCCATACTGTTTATTATTTACAATAAGGTAAGAAATTGTAATATATTAAATTTATTTGACCAACATCTACAGCGTGGTAGGTCTGTATCAGACAAGTTTAAATAGAATATTTGGATAAGTCGATATATGTATATAAATATTAGTAAGCTGATATATAAAAAAAATAGTAATGATAAATACACTGTTTACAAAAAAAAAATACAATAAAATAATAAAAGTTAGCAGGTTTCGAAAATGGGTAAAAATACCTGAAACAAAAAGTTAATCAAGGATTGTAGAAAAAATAATGTGAAGAGCTTATTTTAATTTTTTATTTATAGAAGGAATCATTTGTATAAGCACGAAATAAAGCCGAGAAAACAGTTATTTAATAACGTAAAACAATAAACAAACACACCACTAATCTTGTTTTCTTATGGTGACTTCATATAAATATTTTATTATCGCGGGTGTTATAAAGTAAACATTCAAATGAGCTAATGGGCAATAGAGTGAGCCTCTTTAGTGAAGAACTATACCAGAATTCATGAAAAACTGCAAGAAGGCAGTATAATCGTTGTCCACTCTTAGCTTCCAGTGAAGACTTTGGCAGATTCTCTATATTGATGAAGTCCACGGTCCTAAAAACTTAAATAAACCTAGCACTTGTGTATATATGTAAGGCTAAAACAACACACTCCCTAAAATCACTGTAATACACTGCATAACAATCGAGCCTGTAAATTACAACTAAAAAGGATATTACAAATTAAAACAGCTGATTTCATTTTCTTTTTTTCTTCTTTTTTTTAAATAGTGAAACTGTTTGTCAACAGTTGTCGACAGGTGCGGATAAATATTTAAAATTAAAACAAAATATTTTAATTTTAAGAAACTTAATGAAAATGGTCACAGTTGACCAACACACAATAACTCTTTACAAACTATTTCACAATAATTTACACGGACATACTTTTATACTAATTAGAGATATGGCTTCAGCTGGCATGCCCATCAATACGAGGAGGAAACTGAAAAGCCGCTGTATGAGAGACTTCTTTCCTAAACAAAACATGGTAATTGATTCAAGCCAGGGACGAGGTACTGCTGGGTGCTATCCTTCCCTATGTCTGACATGTTACTTACGTTACATTAACCAAACCATCTGCTGACGTTCAACAGTCGTCGACAGGCACAGATAAATATTGAAAGATACATAAAAGAAGTTATTAATCAAAATAAATTAATTTAAAATAATAAATAAAAGATATTAATGCTGCGAGCCTTAAGAAAAGGAATTTATTCTGAAAGCTGATATATACATAAAATATGTTTCGTGAGCAGCTCTAATGATTTCCTTTATTTTTTACCTTCTTGTTAACATTTTTCATTTTCTCTTTTATTTTCTGCATGTTATCTATTTTGATTAACAATGCTGAGTAAGCTTCTGGAATTCCTATCCCACTAAAGACATGAATTGCAGAATTTGGTTCCATTCTTCGAGGTTCTAGCGACTCTTATTAGGATTTCAAGCGTGTCTTTACACCATGTCTTTTGTTCATTTTTCTTTCAGTCGTGAAAAGCAAAAAACTTTCTTTCTTGTATTATTAACCTTCTCATTTCTTTTACGCACTTATAAGGTAGAGGCCATTCATGTATCCAATCAGTTTATACATTATCTCAACCTTCGTTGCTATGTATCTCTCATCAAATGTAGAACCACTTATTTCGGAACATCGTTTATGTGGAATGTTACCTCTTTTTCGATTTGTTTCCTCCTTTTCATCGGTGATTTCATTTATATAAGTAAAGGTTTGTTCGTAGAGTTTTTCTAGAGACCATATATATTAAGTAACCTGTACAGATGGTTCATCTGCTATATGCCGCATTTCATCGGTGATCTCATTTTTATAAGTAAAGATTTGTTCTTAGAGTTTTATAGAGACCATATATATATTAAGTAAATATACTATATCACATATATATTAAATATATTGTCATCATACCATATGGATAGGATATATAAAGACATTCGATATCTATCAAAGACTGGTAAGCAGTCTAAGGAATATAGGCATTGAGTCTCATACTTACCAGCATACCAACATATCTAGGCTGATTTGTTATGATGAAATGTGCAAACAAATGTTAAAAAAAGAAAGAAAGTTAATTAATATGAGAATAGATTAATATAAAAATTAAATATTTGATACTTGAAGTTAGGTAGAAGCTTTCTCTTATATTTTTCATTACTATAACTATGAAGCAGTTATGTATATTGCTTCCTTCAGTAAACTACATATGAACTTTTAAACTAAATTATGGAAATTAAGTAATTTTTTTTAGTTCTCACAGTGCAAAGAGTTATTCATTTAATCGGTTTTCCAAAATTATCTCCTAACATTATTCGGGGACAAAGACAACCCTTTCTTTAAGGAAGCCCGTAGCGCCTTAAATATACCCTTTCTGACCTGCATAATAGTAATGTCTTGCCGGCTTAGCTGCTGACACACAGAAGGCGCATGTCATGAAACCCAATATGTTAAGCAGCCCTGCTAAGTACTAATAGTTCAAAAGTTGAAAAATATAACTAATATTGTTTGTAAAAAAAAATAGAAATAATGACTCATGTAATTAGGTGATATTTCAATGGATCTTATTAATCTTATAAGCGAAGGCAAACATATACCACATTAAGTGAAATTAAGATATGTTACGCCTTGATTTGAATAGAACATCCATCTGTCTTGATATGTCTCAATAAGAACCTGGTAAAGAAAATCGTGAAAACTATATTTTTTTATTGAATAATTCTGTCACTAGGCCTTGATTATAAGGAGGTATGATCACATTCACACTATATGTACAAAAAAATAAATAAACAGAAGTAAAATAACAACTAAATAATAATATAAAAAACATCAAATACAATAAATAAAATAAAATAACTTAAAAGATGAGTAAAAAAAAAATGTAGAATTAGAATACAAGATGAAGAGCAGCGAGGTTTTACATTCTATATAGACTGCATTTTTACAATCAGACAATTGTTCCAGAAGCAGCGAAAATAGGGACCGAACTTGATATTTGTAGAACTGCAAAAGCCTACGATAGCGCATTTCAGAAACTGCTATGAAAATTTTTGCAAGTAGTTGCGTAAGATATTATATACATTACAAAGACAATATATAAATAAAGTAAGTGATAAATAGACTTTCAGGAATGTAGAGACCTTCATTAATGTTGCATGTCATCAACCTTATTCAAATTTAATATTCATTGCTGTTTTCTTAAAAAAATTGGAAAAATATGACACGACCTTGTTTGCTGATAGCTATGGACGCAAGCTACCTGCTTTGGTAGTTTAAATGGTTAACAAATACAGACAATGGGATATATGAACCAATTTCATCAATGTTCTTAGTAGATACCATGACCGACTCAGTCATTGAAAATCCTAAAAGAATGTCACAACTTTGCAAATTAGCTCAACAATAAAAAGTACCGGGACCACAAACATTGAGATAAATAAAAGAATTAACAGTGGTAAAAAAGTTATTGCCATACTGAATGCTCTTCTCTGGAACAGTAATATTCACGGAAAGATTATAATGTAAGATAAAGAATATAAAGAAGATAATGTAAAGTGCACTTCTAGAAAGAATAATGCAGAGAATAGGATTATCAACAAGAGACGAGAAAAAAGACTTTTGATAGTGAAGCGAAATAGGAGAAAGGATGGAAGTAAAAATAAACGTCTTATAAGTGATAGGAAAAAGAAGATTAAAGTAGTATAGCCACTTAAAACGGATGGATTTAAGTCGAATAACGAAATCGATTAATGGATTGGGGGGTAGAAAGAGAGTCAGACAAGAATAAAGTGGAAAATAAAGTAAAGAAAATCATGGTCATGGTGGGACAGACGGAAGAGGAAAAGGTTGACAGGAAGATTCGGAGAAAAGAGTTAAACGAAAAAATATGATGGAGGAATAGTTCATACGTGTTGGGATTCTTGAAAGAAAAGTAGTAACACAATATAAGCGGTTGTTTATTTATACGAAAATGATTATTATTTTTAAAACTTTAGAAGTGTTATATCGATCACAAGTCTTACCTCGGTTCATGAATGGCTGCATTTCCTTTATTTAAATATATTGTTAAATATAAAATCTTTATTTTATTTAATTTTTTTAACTTTAGATCTTTTTCAACACCTGTCTAATGTGGGAGTCTTAAGTGTGAAAGATTTTGAAAAATGAAATATCAAACGAATAAGAATTTCGAGGGCAAGTAATAAATCATAATTTCAAAATTTTCAACCCTACTACATAAAAGTAATTGAAAAAAAAACCACAGAAGGTTTAAAAATGATAGTTTCCAAAGTCGACGGAACCAGTCCTGATAAATTGTTTTTAAAATATTTTGATGAATATAAAATTAAATTACATTTTAAAGCACTAAAGTTTAACGTTTTTGAGATACCGCATAGACCCAACGAAATTGAATTTTGATGCTTTGCAATTACCATGTATTCCTTATCACATAAATATGAAAATATATAATATAATTAAATTATTCCTTAATTTTTTCGATACTTTATGTCTACTTTTTTATATATTAATAAATTTTTTTGTATTTTTTTATTAATTCAAATTTTTTAATTTATTTTTTATGTATTTTTCCTTCTTGTAAAAATTTAAAATTGTTATTATCATTTGAGAACATACAAACGATTATTTTGAAATAAAAGAGCTGTTTTTTTTAATAAAATATTTGTAGCACTAGTAATGTAAATTCGGAAAAAAATATAGGTCCTTAGAATTTATATTGAACAGAAGTTTCCCTGTAAACTTAAAGAGAAAAGTTCTGGATAAATGGGTGATGCCAAATCGCACTAATATGGCCCAGAAATGGTTTCTAATAAATCAGTACATAAATAGACTGCAAATTGCTCAGAAAAAAAAATTGAGAACAGCATATAGAATATAAAATTATTTGATAGGGTACCTTTAGAAGATTAGGTACAGAACCAACAAGTTAAAGACGTTAAAGTAGTAGTTTTAAAATTAATTTGGCAATTGGCTGGACACTCAAACGGATGTCTAATGAAAGATGGACGAAGCAAGTGACAAAATGGTGATCACTATGCACAAAAAGAAGAAGAGGGAGACAGATAAGGTGGAGAGGAGACTTATCAAAAATTGCAGGAATAAACTGGATGTAAAAGGCCGATTCAAGAGAAGATTGGCAAAAACTGGGGGAGGCCTTTGCTCAATATTGGGTTAAATTAAAAAAATTATTCCTTTTGGTTTTGTTTGTCAACATATTTAGTGAAGAAAGTATCATATTATGTCATACAAAATAGGATTTTGTGAAAAATATTAACGCTAAAAAAAAAAAAATTCATTTATGAATAAAGGCTTTATTTATTTATGTAATATGAATATATTTATTAAAACAAAATATATATGTATATTTACAAATGGTGAACGTTGTACATTGGACCTGTACAAGTGCAGAACAGTATTGGGTCTATTCGAGCGTGGTGGTGAAATCACTGTTCTCTCGCAAGGCACACTATTTGGGCTACTTTATTGGCCCGTCGAAATGACAAATGGTGCTACTGTGAAGTGAATGAGTCATTTGGGGCAATCAACTTGAGGTCATCTGTTTAAAGTGTAACGAGCATTGGGACCACGGCTCAGCAACCAAAACATCCAGCCAGCAACTGATTGCTTAATCGATAGACGGCCGGTAGAAAGATAATGACGGAGTCATTAAAAATCATCAAAAAAGCTTTAAAACCGGTAGAAGAGAAGTGATGGATTATTATAATTGTATAGAGGGAAGGGATGATCCAATTGTGCTAAATTAAACTCAATAACAACAAATCACTGTCAGGCCCCGCAACGACACCTGCTCTCCAATTTATGCAAACGACGTTTCCATTTAACAGAATAACACTCCTCATTACTTTGGACTCACCTCTGGCAGATTAACGACGTGGAACCCACATGCTAAATAGAAACGTCTAAAGACTTAGTACTTTGCATTATCCTTTGTACGAATGAGCAGCTTTAGAAATTATCCAATATTGTATGTAAGGATACTTGTATTAAGTTATCATTTTGAATATATTTTTTTTATTTGTTTATTGTTTGTATAGCATGAATCAATTATTTTTTCACAGTTACTAATTTTATTAATGTTACCTATTTATAATGTCATAAAGGTATTTTTGCTCATATGTTAATTTTATTTCAGTCTTTGTATAATTACTTTATTGAGTTATTCATTAAGTTACTAACAAGCAATTTAGTTACAGATTTTTTTGTACACAGATCAAGATTTTTTTGTACATCATTGCATTTATAAAATAGTTATATTAGGCAAAACGTTCTGTGGGCCAGAACATGGGCCATTTTCAAGACTTATTTTTATCGATCTTATAGTCTATCGTCAGTCCCGGAATTGTCATCTTCGTGATCCCGTCGTCATATGGAGAGAGTTATTAAAACTCCAAAGTACTTTTCTTAACTAAAAGAAATGAAAAAATGTTGACTCCAGATTGACGAGAGATGGATAAAATAAGACTTAAAAGTGCTTAAACGCTGTCTTGTAAAATAACTATAGTATAATAGCAATAAAACGATAGCATAGAAACGAAAAAAAAAACCACCTTGATTCATGAACAAAAAAGAACTGTCTCTAATATTCTTAGTTCGGGCAGAATGTAATATAACTTAACGTTTCGGCCAGCATGGGGTACATATATCGATATATATATATATATATACCGTATCAATATTTTTGAAAATCAAAATTTCAATTCGATGTAAAGGGAGTGAGTGCTTTGAATACTCACATATCGAAAATTGAAATTTTCCAATTGAGACCTACATAACACCTTGTGTACTGATACAGCATGATTACAATATTAAGGTAATTAACTTAGCATTACATATACAAGTTTTCTTACTCTTGCCAAAAGATCTTATTTGCACGTCATCTAAAAGATTTTTTGACGATCGAAACACTGCTACAAGACACATGAGTTAAAATAGTTGGAGAATAATGAAAAGCAAATCCCAAAGGTTTAACATAAAAAAACAAAACAAATACGACATAAATGCACATATAATTGTGTTATATACACCTATTTCTCGCTTGGCTCCGTATACCAAGTTTTGATTGCGGAAATCAGTCTTAAAAACAACGTGTCGCTTACGGAAGGACAATTAGCCTGGGACAGAGGTCACTCAGCCTCAAGTTGCTACGGACCAACATGACTGCCAAAAACATAATGGATTGATAGAAATGGTGGAGACGACATTTAGGTCATTTAGCCACACAATGATCTTCAGATAAAACTTATTTAATTGACCTACTACTATATTTTATTTACTAGGCACACAAAATTGAGATTTGGGGACCCACGAAACTATCGAATTCCTCCCTCATTCCGATTGATGATCCAATATCTTTCGAATTATGTCAGAAATAAACTTATTTTTATGAGCAGTTGTGAGTTTTGCGTAACGCACCACGTCTCCTGCTGCGAACACCTGTATTGCTTGAAGAATAAATATAATATGATTAATAACCATCGCAAATAAAATTATAGATTAAGATAAGGTAAATTTAATAATATGTTTGTTGCAGATTTGGCCCTTCCTTCTCAATTCGAACCCACAGATTCGTTATCTTTCATTCTGATCGATTCCTGATGATTACTCACTTACGAGAATAACCTTCCAGTAGACTCGCTTTCATTTGAATCGCCAGTAGGCGTTAGGCAAACGGAGTGCCTTTTATTTTTGAAAATTTAATATGATATATTCATTAATGTATTTGTATACTCAGCGTGGGAAGTTAAGGTGTAAAACTTGTTTGTCATAAATGTTTTCAGTATTTTGATAAACTGAATAGCTGGATAAATGGATTAGAAAGATTTATTACGCATGGATTAATATAGTGCCATTAGGAAGAGAAAAAAAATATATAAATAGAATGATAGCGATAAATTATGGATCAGCAGAGTATCATGTATACTAATGAAATATATTTTATAATATTTTCTTTGTTGAAGAAATTAATAATTTTTGTTATTATTCCCAGGGATCAATCAGAGATATATATATAATATAATATATATAATATATATATATAATATAATCAGAGATATTCCAATTTTTTCAACCTTCTAGTTTGGAACGAACGTTCTTCTAAAATATGTGCTATTATCAATGGTGGTTGTTGGAAAGAAGAACAAGAGACTTTATAACCTAGAACAGTCATTGAAATACTGCTCGTAATTTCTTTATGGGAGTGGGATAACTCAGTGGTAGGGCAATAAGCTTCCAATGCTAAAGGTCCTATGTTCGAATCCCGTCTCATGGCAGAAAAATTATTTATTCTGTTTCATTGGCCGTGGAGCGATCCTGGGTAGGTAGACCCTTCTCGGTCACACTCAGCCTTTATGAAGTGGGCACCCTTAATTAAAATAATTGATTAAGGGAAAAACCTGGCGGTTAAGCGTGATCTCGGTCAAATCACTTCCTTGCAAGACCGTAGACCAAGAAACAGTACTTTCTCTAAACAGTACTGAACCCAAGACCCTTCATGGGTTGTAGTGGTACAGGTAGTTTCTTTATCAGCAATAAATTTAAATTTCAGAAAGAAAGTTACAGAAGTTAAAAATAAGAATTTAATTTAAAAACATTAAAAATAATAAAAACTAGTATATTCCTTAAATTCTTAGAAGAAAAAAATGGATTATAAATCATGTCTTCAAATCAGCTTTCCTTTGATTTTAAGCCTTTAATCGAAGTTTAATCCCACCTCTAACCAGTGGTTACCGCTCAGTTTGAAAGATTATCAGAAGGAAATTTCGGTTTAATAATTTAATCATCAATAATACTTCATTTCATGCCATTCAGCTGAATCTGCTCCCGTTTTCTTCTTTAATATATTTTGAAATTATATGCTAACGATAATAAGCAGTCACGTCTTTAATTAGAATTCAGATGTAGTAACTCAGTTTGATTATAATGAATCCTTTTTAAAGGACCTTATATAATGGAGGTTCATTTCAAACTATCCATTAAATGAGCTATGGTAGGTGTTAAAATAACTCATACTTCTTAGCTTTATTTTCTCAATAAGAATATTAGATGATTTTATATCTGTCATTAATTAAGGATTAATAAAATAAACAAAAACAAGTTTATTTATAATTTTATCAATCTGTACGTGTTTATAAATATGTATAATATAATATATATATATTTTAATATATAATAAAATGCATATATTAAACAAAATTCAGAGTAAACTAGACAAAATTTCCTTCAAATATAAACAGAATTTATATTTTTCCAAACCATTTCAATGCGACTTTTCAGCGGCCAAACTACGCTGTTTGTTTTTTTTTTGTTTTTTTTAATATGATATAACCCCTATACCAAACATAACCCACTTTTATAAGCAACTTTGTTGTTAAACAAGCTTTAATTGCGCATTAATTTATTTGAGATTTCTTTTAGAATACAGTTTTATTTTATTATAATTTGAGATTCTGTTCCCTGTTTGTGTAAAAATAATGTGTCCAATTATGTGTAAAAATAAAATCATATTCTGCCACACCCGATTGTCTGTGTTTTGATTGAAAATAACAACCGGAAATTATTGAAAAGTCTGTAATTTCTTCTCTTTCTTATAACCTTACATCTATTTCAGTAAATATATTATGAAATTACACTTTTTATTCATTTGAAAAATATGTTTACAGATCATAAGCATCTATTGGAACACAGATATCTATTGTGAAATTTTATCGTTGTGGTATTTAGAAACTAACTAAATATTTTTAATCCTAATATTCACGTATAAGTTAAAGAAAAATAAGAAACAAATTTATTTCATAATTTCATAATTAAAAAATATTGCGAATAATCCATGATTTAATGAAAAACACAACTTATCCAAGTTTGACCGCTCAAATTCCTCTTTAAACGGTTTAAACAAAGACAAAATCTAATTGCATTTGAATAAAATTTTGTCTAGTTTTCTATGAAACAATTTTTAATTACCTGAGTTAATTGTTTTTTGTGTTATCTAAAGAAAAGAAAAAAATAGACTTAATTTCTTTTCCGTTTCAAATCAAATAAAATTTTAATTGATTTTTTTTTTCTAGAATCACATAACAGAAAAACTTTCACCGTATAGTTTCTATTTACTGTTCAATGGGGTCTTCTTACATAGGTTTATATTACTTGCGTCAACCTATTCTTTACAAATCTGCTAATAATCTACAAAATTGAATAGACCTCTTGATATATTTTACTACATAAATCGATACAATTATAAGAATATTTGATATATATTTGATAAAATTCTTCTAGTTGAAATGTATGGGATTGCTAATTGAGATGTAATGTATATTAAAAACAGTAAATAAATATTGAATCACGTGATCACAACTCATCGATCCTATTGGCTGTTTGGTTAATATAATTTATCTTTTTAAAGATACATAAACTGTTGGAGTTGGTTCTTGAAATAAACCCAATAGCTAAATATAATGTAGCTGATTTATTTATTTTTATCGAAACTGGGCCCACCATTTAAACTATCGAGAAGAATGGGATGAGAATAAACTAATACATTTCGAAATTTTTTTTTTCAATTTAATATAATTTAAATATTTTCTAAAATTTATTAATCATTTTATGAGACTCATAATTACTTATTTTACACTTTTATGAGAAGTATAAAAAAAATTAAGTAGTTAGCTACTAAGAATAAAAATATACACCGTACAAGACTGACGTAATATTCTCTTATACCCAACTGGCCAGATAATAATAACTTTTTTTTTTGTTTTGCCCAGAAATGTGATTCCATAATTTAAGGGAAATTTATTTTGCCTCTAGAGGAAAATAGCAATTTCATAAGAAATATGAATGAAGAAGCGAAACAATTCCGGTCTTCTTAGGTAAGAATGATGGTCACTTCTATAACTGTTGGAACAAACTAAACTACCCAACTCAGGAAACTTCATCTCATATTTACTTAGAAAAGGATATGAAGCAATCGATCCCGTATAAATTCCATCTTCTGGAGATGAGTTTTGCGATACTCGGAGAAGAAAATTTTATGAAATAGATAAGGCAAAAAAAGAAAAAAAAAAAAAAAAACGAATGCATAATATTCTTTCGTGAGGATAACCAAAGCAGAAAACATGCGATAATATTTTATGAAAATATAAATTTGAAAAGTTAAACAGAACTAATAGGTAGCCTCTGGTATATATATAACTTAAGTTATGAACTATAGTCGGATAATAGGTCATGAAATTTGACCTACAATATATATATATATATATAGGGGGCTGGGGTAGCCTCACGGGCTAAGGGGCTTGCAATAGGTAATCAAAGTTAAGCAACGCCGAGCGTGGTCACTTGGATAGGTGGCCGTCCACCAAGGAAATCCAAGCTGCCCTAGACCCGTCCCCCGGGTATGGGAGCCCCGTCAGACTACTGGAGGCAACTCACACCGACCGGGCGTAGGACTGATTACCAAACCTCTGTGTACTTAAATCATGAATCAGGATGTGGCCGCACTCGCGGTAAAAGATCTTCATGACCAATAGCACAAAACGGAAAAAAAAAAAAAGAATATATATATATATATATATATATATATATATATATATATATATATATATATATATATATATATAATTTTATTTAATAATCACATAATTTACATTATCTGAGGATCTTAAGATTTGACCTATAGTTATATTTATTTAATTTAAAAGAAATTCAATATCGAATTATATCTACAACAAATGATACAATTTTGGTGATTTTATTTATTTATTAGGGAATTTCATCGTATTTTAAATAAACACATGTTTAAATATTGTCAATTTTTTTTAGTTATTTGCAAACAAACATTTCTGTTTATTTTAAAGTTTTCTTTTTTTTGGGGGGTGGGAAAGGAGCATGTTACGTAAGTATAATTTGAACGGCTTAAATAAGACTACAGTAATGGATTTGAAATTTTATCTAAATCGTTATAGTCGCTTCAACGCTACAGTCCTGAAGGAGTACAAGTTTTTTTGCCATCACTTTTAAAACGATATAGAGGATGGTGATGTGATTATTAAAAAATGAAATACTATTTTTAAAATAAACACCGACAATAGGTACATAACTGCCTGAAGTCCTAAAATTCAAGACTAGCAGATTTATATAACAACTTTATCAAAGTTAATACTTTGATAAAGTTGTTTTAAAATCATAAATTTAGAGGACAAACAAATTAATTCTAGACAAAAATTTAAACTTATTTAATACAATTAAATGTTGGAATTGATGTTTTTCAATATCAATGTTATACCACTTGTAATAATGAAGTAAATGATTATTTTCAAATGCAATTCATGAAACGTTTGTTATGATTTATCTTAAATCGCAAAAAAAGATATCAAACTCACAGCTATTATCCGAGGTTGAGCTGTAAATTTCATCAGCCACTAAATCCTTGATCCTCTTCAGCAGATGGACGTTTTTGGGTGTCGTTTCGCTAAGGACGATGTAGCAAGTGAAGACGGCGAAACCCTAGAGAATAAAAAACAAAATTACATTAATTATCATCTACATATTAATATTATCCATGCTTAATATATCTTACCAGTGCCCCACTGGATATGCTGAACGCGTTCTGGGAAGCTATCGTTGGGGCGTTAGCGTAAATTATGCTGCAGGATGACATGGCGACCAACATCAGCATCAGTACAGCTGACCTCTTCACTAGGCCAGCCCTTAGTGCAAAATATATGTTAAATAGAGCAACATCTTTGTTTATTTAAATTTAAAAATATAAATATAATGATAGAACTACAGTTATAGTGGTATATATTATATTATTCAGCATAATACGGGGACTACTTTTATTTTACGGTGTATCTTGGGTTACTTTTTTTCAATGCTCCATAACTTTTAAAATAACAATGATTTTATTAAGTTAAAAAAGAAATTATTTAATTTGTCATGCTTTGAAGATATTATGTTAGTTTTTAAATTATTAAAACAGATTTTGACTATAAAAAAAAATCATTTTTAAAAATAATGAATGAGCCAAGGTACAATTACTATAGTTGTGTCTTGAGCCACTCTATATTGTACCTTGGGCAGCTTCTTATAGCTTGGTATACGAATTGTACCTTGCGCAATATTTTTTTTAATAGGAATTACAATTATTATTCAATAATGGATATCACTTATCTACACTGCTAAGCTAACTTGTTCATGACATCTGTTGAAAATACATAATATATAACATTTGCAGTCAGTAAATAATCTTTTTCAGTAAAAGCCATGAATTAAGGATTTATTCTTACGAGAGACATATTTTGAAATTATATTTATCTACCTTGGCCGGCCCATTATACAACATTATAAATTATACAGTATACATTATAAAGCAGTGGCCCAAGGTACAATGATATGATTTTTTTTTTTAATTTAAATTTTTGCGAATTCCTAAAGTACTTTGCTTAGAACTTGCCTTCAAAAGAAGCTGAAGAGCTTACTTTATATCGATTTACTAATAATTTTGAGTATATTTATGTAATTTTTTTTATTAAAAAATATTACATAAATATTTTTTAATACCAAATATTATAAATATTTAATACCAAACGGTTAAAGTGGTATGGCCACTTAATGCGGATGGATGAGAACCGCTGGCCAAAGAAAATTTATAACTATATGGCACCTGAAAGAAGGAAGCGTGGAAGGCCAAAGAAGAAATGGATAGAGGACATGGAGGAAAGCATGGCAGCCAGAGGGCTTCGTGAAGGAGATTGGATGGAAAGGGAGCAGTGGCTTTTGGGTGTTGGGGATATGACTCCTTAAGTTGTATAAACCCTAAATAATAAAAATAATAAAAAAAAATATTATATCAAGTAAAGAAAAATTACTTTCGTGTTGAATATTAATAGTTGACCGTTGCATTATAAAGGAAGGAGATGGTCCGGTGTTGCGGTCATAAATAGGCTAAATAGTGTCAAAACTATTTTATTAAAAGCCAACGTTTCGACCCGCCTTTGCAGGTCTTCTTCAGGAAGATGTTTTCAGCTAGAAGTTTCACTTAGAACCCAGTTCAGTTCAGTTCTAAGTGAAACTCCTAGCTGAGCACACTGAACACACTCCCTGAAGAAGACATATAAAGTCGGGCCGAAGCGTTGGCTTTTAATAAAATAGTTTTGATACTATTTAGCCTATTTATGGTACCCCGAATCATCTCCTTCCTTTAAAAATTACTTTTCTAACTCTCAAGCAATATTATCAAAGCACTCTTATCAATATTATCAAAAAATGGAGCAGGTCAGAGGCACCGAAATCAGCTACAAAGTGTTCTGACTGTGCAGCCTACTCAATTTTGCCAAAAATCCTGAATTTCTCCGGTTGGATTTTTTTGTTCTTAGAATTGCCCAAGGTACAGGTATTTTCCTACCTAAAACGGGAAAACCGTATTGCGTAGGCTTGGTTTACTAGGAGTCAAAACTCTTTTCGGAACATACCTCATACTAATTATTACTGTTATCACGGGCGGATCTACGGGGGGGGGGCTTTCGGGCTGAAGCCCCAACCAAAATGGAAAAATATAACCATGTTTTATGGGAAAAGAAAATTAAAAAATACCTCTTAAAGTATTATTGTTCGTGTAATTACATTTAAAAGTACTTAAGGAATAACTTAAACACCATTTCATATAGGTAGTTGGTTTCTTTCTGTTTTTCTAAAGTAATTATCGTTATTTTTATGAAAAAAAAAAGGTTTCGGGCTGAAGCCCCCCCAAAAGTTAAATCCTGGATCCGCTAGTGACTGTTATTATCAATTTACACTAGAGCTAACTCACCTTGTTGCTATGGACGGTTTAGCCTTTGCAGGTAGCCTGGAGGCCACCTTGCAAGCTAGGTCAGCTCCAATGGCTACCTCCATCGCTACCAGAGCCGCAACGTAAGCTGCCGAGACGTAGAAGGCTGGAGATCCAGGACGAAGCCACCACCAGCTTTCTTGCCTTACAAAACCACCAGCCACTGTCGAAGAAAGGCAGCAAACCCCGCAGAGTCCTGTGATCATCAGAAAATTTATTTAACTATTGTCATAAATATAATTAGATTTGTATAATCACACGCCTTTGATCATGACAGACCAAAACAGAATAAAGGTCGAAACGAAAGGCAGTAAATGTTTTCTATGCCCTGACAAAAATACTAAAATCAAATAAATTGACAAGGAATACTAAAGTAACAGTTTATAACTCCATTATTAGGCCATTATCATCTCTGGGTGTAAAACGTAGATTTTGGCCTAGGTAAGCTCTGCTGAAAGGCCATATGTTAAAAATTTGGGAAAGAAAGTTCTATGAAAAATATACCGTCCCAAAAGAATAAATATTCGTTGGCGAACATGAAAAAGACGACGAACTATATGACATCTATAAAAATGACAATATTGTAGTAACTATCTAAAGTTAATGTCTCAGATGGCTAGGTTATGTAGAGAGGATAATGGAAGGTATATTGCCAAGGAAACTCCTCTATCTCCACTAACCATCACCCTGGAGGACCTTCGAAGAAGTCTTCGGCAGTAATGGATCGACGAAGTAGAAGACCCCGGCTATATAAAAAGGTGGAATAGAACAGCTTTGGATAAGAAATTCTATTGGAAGCATGTTTCTGAGCCCCAGGTACGTTAAAGACAGTTAAGAATTTTTTAGGTACTGATTTTATGGTAAACAAAAAAATGAACGTATATTTTAGTAAACTATCTATTTATACTCTTTGATTTATTGTATTTATTTATTTGTATTAATATTTTACTTAGATATGTATTTTATGATAACTATAACATTGTTGTAGAACTAGATTTTTCATTTCCTAACAGTTTTTAACTTTTTTATAAATGGCTATTTACATCATTTGAGAAGTTAATCATCGATATATTACTAAGTTGTTAGTTTGAAATTCTATTGTTATTGTAATACTTCTATTGTTATTGTAATACTTCTATTGTTATTGTAATACTTCTATTGTTATCGTAATTCAAAATGATTTATTAGAAAGACTAGTTTTAGAATTTCCTGCTTACTAGTACTGTTTCTAACTTCGAGTAAAGAAATTTAGTTTAAAAAATTTTAGTAATAAAATGCTACGCGGCTTATTGTGCGCCATTTCATACGTTGTTAAAACAGGCCATTAGCCTTTGCAAATTTTTATACATTGTATACACAGTCACAGAAAAATGGAATATATATATATATATATATATATATATATATATATATATATATATATATATATATTATATATATATATATATATATATATATATATATATATATATATATATATGTATGTATGTATGTATATGTTTATGCATGATAAACGATTTGGACGTCCATACTACATTTTCCGCAGATTCATTTAACCCGTATTGAAAATATTTTTATTCAACTCTAGCCAAAAAGTGGCCTGCATACATTCCTGCCAAGAACTACTGAGTAAGTATCAATGGCGTAAATAAAAATTTATGAATGGGTTGGCTAACAGGGTTGAAAATGGTGGGACAACGTCGTTAAAAGTAGTAAAATAGTGGTCGTCTAAAATGGTTTACATTATTATCAAACAGCTATAGAATACTAGAGAAACTGCCAAAAAAAAATGTATATGTATATATAAATTGATGTTTGATTAAATTGATAAATTGGTATTTCAGATCTATTTATCCCATTTGATATTATTCAATATCGAAGCAAATAAGCCAACCATAGCATAATATTTCAATAGTTTTATCAGAGAAAGATAATCCTAAAATGCTCTTCCAATGATTTTATGTATTCCATATGATGTTTATTAAGAATAATGTTTCAAGAAATATCTTTATTCTTTTGTAAGAAACAATGCTCGAAGATCTTCCTTTACTGAAAGCAATAGGTTAAGTTAGATTAAGCTCACTTCAAGATAAATAAAAACGGTTCACTTCACTTCACCCAGAACAATGTTCTGCTTGTTACTGAAAACAATTCTGTAGTTGAAGAAAACCATCCTCAATGATTGAACGACTGAGGATTGCAATAGAAAGTTTTATGAGATCAAAGTAAATCCAAGGTTGTGTTCTATTTAGAATCTCCGCATTGACTATTACAACAAATAAGGTTCTTTTTTCCAGTTTTTTAATTTATAGAAGGGAAAAAGTTTCAATCAAGAAAATCAAAATGGAGTATATTATCTAATGTCGCAGAGATTACAGCTGCAATTAAAAATATAATATTAATTACTCACAACTATTTTATGAAAATGACGTGGATAATAAACATAATTGTTGTATAGAACTGAACATTGGACTATTATGGAGAAGCATATCTTAAAAATAATCATGGTAAAATAATGTTCTTCAGAAGAATCGTTAGAAAAAAAGAGACTGTATACTTAACTTATGTTATTAGGGACGAATTATGTATAGTCTTAGTGGAAATCCAAAATAGAAGATCATCAAATTAGGTGGATGGGACATATCTGGAGAACGTCGACTCTTGCAAGATAAAATGACGTACTGAGGCGAAACGTAACGTGACGTAAGTAACATATTACCCTGTGGGGTGATACAGGATGACCTATAGGGAAACGTAAATACACATTTCCTTTCTACTTAGATCGTTAGATAATTTGATCACAAAGTCGCGAAAAAGCTGGCTTACAAAAATATTGAGCAGTTTGTCCTATATAACCTCCTTATTTTGAAAATTTGTTTATTTTTTTTAAATATTTTTGAAGGTCACCTGTTTTCTCGACATTGTGATCAAATTATCTTACTATTAATAATAATAATAATAATAATAATAATAATAATAAATAATAAATAATAAATAATAATAATAATAAATTATCTAAAGGATTAAATTATCTTAAGATCCAAGTAGAAAGCAAAAGTGTATTTAGGAGTTTTCAGTATCTAATTAAATAGACAAAGCTAGCTCCCCTACAGGTTAATAATTCGATAAAAAGGGATCTTTAGACTATATTTTCTATGTGAAACCATTTTAAATGATTGAATTACTATTTTAAATATTTTTTTAAATTTCTAATTGTGAAAAATAAATTTAAAGAGATAGGAACAACATAGTTCGGTAATCAACACGGTCATATAAAACTCTCCCTTTTAAGGCATGGCCACAACCAGTATACTCGATAATACAATAGGAGCCTAAAAAGAAACTGGATGAGAGTCTTCGTAGCTATGACAGACTGTTAATAATTTAAAATTAAAGTAACTTAAGAGGAAGATAATTTTCAATATTCGGTATTAGAGCCCTGCCATTCTATTTTCATGAGGATACGACAGTTGACTACAATAAATAGCTACAACAAATTTTATCCAAACGTAGAAGCCGATTTGGAGAAGGTTGTAAAATGTATAAAAATACGGCAAAAAAAGGTCTATTTTGGCGAAATATTTTCTGTACTATCTCGGGCATATTGATCCTCACATGTATGATTTCAGTTTCCTTCATTATTTTTAGTACATATGCTAGGATGGATACAAACACACCCAGATCATGTTGCAATACTTGTTTGTTTTTAAACGTCTATTTTCCTTGAAAATACGGATTTGAGGTTTTGACTTCTGTAATAATTTTGAATGTCCAAGTGAATAAGTAAGTTCTTATAAAAATAAATGGGAGCTACTTCTTGCAATATGTGTCGTAAGCAATCGCAAGGATTCAGTATGATTGTATTTGTGCATTTATATGTAGATCAATATTTTCATTTGAAGCTTTGGGATAAATGATCCCTGCAGCGGACCATTTGGCAGTCACGGTATATTTTTTATCGAAATTGGTCGTGTCTAGATGAAATCCGAATGAGGTCTCCAGTGGATTTTCATCTAAAGCTATGGCTTTTAATCAAGAGGTCTGCACTATTTACGGTTTTGTTGATAAAGTCTCTCAGATAAAAGAAGGAAAAAATTATCTAAAACAAAATGTACGATAAGGATTCTTTTTTTTTTTTTTTTTTTTAGTATTTCGAATAATATAAATTATGGAAAATTTGTTTACCAGTGAGGATGATGACGACTGTCTGCTTAAAATAACGCACCATCGGGAACTTGAGGACCTCTGAGTAAACTATAACTGTCTTGGCGAACTGTGAAGAAATGGCGATGAGCAGAAACAGCTGCAGAGCGATACACAAGTAAGTGTAGTAGTCCTGAAATCGAACATTGAGCATAATAATAATAAATAAGTATAATATTACGTAATTATATCATAAATATAATCTAGGGCATAAGTAGAGTAATGTGTTTAGGTTGGCTGCTTGTAGGTATGTAATGATTTTATGAGCGAACAGTTGGACCTATTATTAAATTTGATGGTGTAAATCATTTACTGAGATATCGTGAGAGTTTTGAAACAATTTGAGTTCAAAATCCTAAAAAAAAAAATTATAATTATGACAAACAACCTTATTTATTTCTAATAATATCTATTTTTATCCTTCATATTATTTAATAACGTTGCTATTCTGTTTGATGGTTTGTATCAAAAAATATATTCCAGTACATCATTATTGAATATAATTATTTAATAAATTTCAAATCAGATCAAAAACCTATAAGTTTTTACTATACACAGGTTTTTTTTTTTTGGTTCTCACTTTTCTTGTTGAGAAATATTACAATCTGTCTCAATTAAGGACACTTATAATAGAGTTCAGAGAGTACTTTCATACCGTATATAGAGAAACGTGAATAAATAAAGTAATAACAAAAGAATGCATAGAAATAAGAAAAAAATAAAAATTAATGAAAGTAAAATATATATACATAAGTATGTAAAAATAGAACTAAAAGTAAAACAAACATCTTCGATACAAGCATACCTATATACAGTATTTACAATCAGCCAAGAAAACTCCAAACCAATCTTGTACCCCCACATGTGGAGATACAGAACTCTAAAAGAATTTAAATAGATAATGTTTATCCTTGCAACAGATAAACATAATAAACTAAAATTAAACTCAATAGAAGACGTCTTGATATTGTTGTAAATATGTGTAAATGACTACAGCTTAGTAAAAAAAATAATATGAAAGTAGTTAAAAGAAAAGAAAATAGAATAAAAGTTTTTTTATTTTTATGTTTTTTTTTTAAGTGCATTTTTCTGTTATTTAATAGATTTTGCCCAAATAAGATTTTTAATGGAATAGTGTATATTAAGGAAATTCTTTTTATAAATGTTTGTTTTAAATTATGATATAAATTATTTATTAAATTGCAAGTTAAGAGATGTTTTGATAGAATGAGGAGGAAAAAGAACAATTTGTGGATGTTTGGAGAGTAAAATAAAAACAACAGAACATCTTATATTTAATTAAACGATTAATATCTTGAGTAGTATTCTGTATACATATATAATTAATTTTTTTAGAAATAACGTTTTTATGACTGATGTTTTGTTTTTGAAAGGTAATAATTTTTGAAAATGGTTTTTTAAAGTTGGAACGGTAAATAATAATTCTTGTGTATAGAAATATTTTGATTGCGAAATAAAGGTTGGAAAATTACAAGTTTTTTTTGTAAAAACTAAATCATATATTGATTAAATATAATATTATATTCGATTTGTTGCGTTCTTGGCTTTTTTTACTTTCCTACCTCTACTAGGTAAGGAAAGTATTGCAACCGGGTCAAATTTCCGACATGAGGTTTTCGACGGATCTATACATTTTAGAGACCCCTGAGTCCGAAAAACCATTTTTAGCCATTGGTCTGTCTGTCTGTGCCTAGATTTTCTCGGAAACTACTGAACTGATTTCGTTGCTTCTTGTAGCAATTTTCTTGCTTCCGATTTTCTTACTTCTATTATGTAAGGTTTTGACTACTGATGCCTGTGACAGAAATTCGGTGATCCATGCGCAATAGCTTGCGCGCAATAAATGAAAAACATATTTTTCTATAGACTTTAGCGCAAAAACGGCTCTAACGATTTTAATTAAACTTTCCTATAATGTTCTAATCATTGTTCTTTCAATTTTCGTTTATAGACCGAATTCCCGAAAAAAAGTTATAAAGAAAAGAATAATGTTATGGGGCCTAACTCCGTAAGTATATATTATACGTTAAAATTTATAATAAAACTTTTGAAAGGTAAACTTTTAAATTCACAGGTTTAGCTTGTCGTTTGAAAGGTAATGAAATTCGCTACAAAGCCATATAAAAATCGTTCATTTTGGACAACTATTAAGGAAGTTACAGCTATTCAATTTCCAATGTAAGATTACTGTTTCATATTGGTGATTAAGAGAATAAAGATGACTAAATGAAAGTAAGAAAATCTGTTGCCCGCATCACACAATCTTCACTATTTCTTCTAATTGTAACAGAAGTTATTGTTTGACAATACTTAGCTATGGCAAAAAGTTTTTGATCAGGAATATTAAGAAGTGTTGAAATTTTTACACTGATCTACCTTAAGCCGGTTAACATTGCATTAGTTTATCAAATAAATCGTACTCAAATCTTATGTTTGATCAATTTTCAGGAAAATGTATCTTGTTCAATACTTCTTTGTTTCTTCATGAACATATGTAAAGATATAAAAACGTTTCTGAAATAGGTAGGAAAGTAGTGGGAGTGGACACACCAAATATTTTTCTTTTTTTTTTACAGAATCATACGAGTAATATATTTCCAAAGTGAACCCTAATAACTATCAACAATTTTTCAAGAAACACGAAAAACTATATTTTGTATTCCAATTGTTATATAACCAATAATGGCAAATTAACCAATAACGTCGAAACCAATATTTAAAAAAAACAAGTTAAGAAATTCTTTATTTGAGGTACATAATTGTTAACATTACTGGTTAACCTAGTAATAATTGAAAACATTGAAACAAGAAGCATGAACAGGATCCCTTTATGAAAGAGATAAACTTCAAGAAAAAACATTAATTCGGGTTCGGTTTAGAGAGGTACTCCATGATAATGGAGTATGATTCAGGAAGAAAATAAATTGTAAAAATTGTACTAATTGACCTTAAATAAATAAATAAATTAAAAAATTAATCTTATGTTTACAACAGTGGTAAAATTAAATAAATTTATTTTGACATTCATTTGAATAAAACGATTAATATGGTTTTTGACAAATTATGATTTGTTTTTATAATACTTCAGAAATGTTAGTTTTATTGCACTCCTCGAAAAAAAGGCCAGTTTTGAAACCAAATTTATACTGACACAATTTTTTTTTTTTTTAATATTTACGTTCGTTTTAGAAAAACAAAACACTGTACTACGGGTTCATTTGGTATTTTTACAAAGGAATAAATATTTATCTCAATATCCTCATAAAACGATTAGGATTCAATTTGGAAATAAATGATTCATATGTTAGCTCATGATCATATGTGATAAATATAAATAAATAGAACAAAAAAGGTTAAAATAAATTAATAAACGAACCACTTCTGAAAATAAATATTTCCATCTTAAGAAAATTCATTCTTAGAAGATCATTATTTAAGTACCTTTAGGTAGATCTATAAATTACATATATAAGTGTGTGTGTGTAATAGACGGATAGATATCTATCATTTAGGTAGATTGTTAATGAAATTGATGTTCATCTATTATTAAAAATTGTGTAGTAGCCGGGTACCTTTTATTACATATTACAGCTTTCGATCGACAAGTAGGTTTCATTTCCTTTATCGGTGCAAGTCAACATCCCAAAGAGCCTTGAGTTTCGTTCAGGGTTACATGATATCTGATAAATACAGTTTGAATGAAGTTTAAATATTCAGAAACGTCAATTTCACTGACAATCTGCCATTATGTTTAAATACATATGCAAGAAAAACACTTTAGAATTAATGGATCGGGCTGTTTTCGTAGTTGTATTTTAATCAATAAGGAAATATTCATTATCAGGAAGCATACACATTAAGGATAAAAAAAAAAAAAAAAGGGAAATGTATTTAGTATCACTTCCACGAAAATAAGCAATATCTTTTATTTTATTCTGTTTATTTTTGTTTGAGTTCGTGTTAAAAACAATTAAAATGATTGGTTTTCCCTTTAATCCTGTTGATTGCATGTTGAAATGATAAAAATATAATGATAAAAAAAAAAATTAGTTTTCTCAGAACTGAAATATCAAATGTTGCCTAAATAAATAAATAAATAACAGATCAGTAAAATCATCTCCAGTTGGGGTCGTTGGTAAAAATAAATGTTGAAAAGCAGGGTATCAGTTCGATTGCTTCATTTCTCATCAAAAGTAGACATCGGTATAGACCCCCCCTTTTTTTTTTTTGTCAAATTATTAATATCCACCCAGAACTTTGTGAATAGCCCCATCTTATAATAACATGAAAATTTTAATATACGAAAATTCTCAGAAATTAAGCTTTTTCTCCTTAAATTAATTAATTTAATGATGTATTAAAACTGAATACCCAATTGATTTTTAGTTGAATCAAAATAATTTGATCATAAACTCGAGGAAAAAGGCCTACAAAAATATTTGGGACGTTTGGCATATACTCGTATAACCTCATTATTTTGACAAAGATGGAGGTCACGCTAAACAACTCAATATTTTTGTAGGCCGCCTTCTTTATCGATTTCGTCATCAAATTATTGTACGATTCTAATGAAAAGCAAATGGGTTTCCATGAGGTTTTAGGACCTCATCAAACTGGCAAAGTTTGCTGATTTCCAGATTGAAAACGCCCCATTTCCGATAATTTTCGTAAATAAAAATGTTCGTGAGAAATTTCTAGGTTACGATAAGGTGAATTCATGAAGTTTTAAATGTATGTTATTAACTTATAACAAAATGTTTATATAAGCAATGGTCCGTTTTTCGGCAGAAAAGTAGGAAATTTATGTTTTATGTTTATTTAAGTGACATGTTTTTGGTTTATTAGGAAGCGATAACTGTATATATATATATATATATATATATATATATATATATATATCTTTAATTTAAGAAATTAAAGATTGCATAGTTGCAAACTAAACAAAATTTATTTAAAATGAAAAAAAAGTGTAAACAAATAATAATTACATATATTTAAATCGTCCGGAATGAGTATTATTCAGATGAATTCAATCTTTATTTTTTTTAAGGGAAGAACCCTATACAAATGAAGTCTATCGAAAAATAACAAACATTATTGTCCTTATCGAAATACGAATTCCTTTTTATACCATATAACAGATATTATAATACTCTTAATCATAAATTTAAAATCATATTCGGTAAAGATCAGACAGTAAATAGTTTTAATCTTCACCTTCATATAAAATCTAGAATTGTCAATAATATACATAGATAAGTACACATAAAACAATAAATACACATTTTTTTAAAACATTGATATTAAACTATGTTTTAAACTTAAATTAAAATATTACCTCTATACCTAAGAGAAAAAAAGAAAAATACGCGGACAGATTACATGCCGATGTACAATATGCAATTTTCACCATAATATCCAGAGGAAAATATTCCAGATTACTCTACCAATCCTCTATAATTTGATATAATTGAGATAAAGAAAATATAATTTCCTCATCTCGTCTGCACTGGTTGGCTTAAATATATTAATCCCATCATGATTTTCCATACTCAAGTAAATTCTTAACCTTAAACTACTGTCAATCGGGCATTTAAGTAATATATGATGAAGTGTTAAGTTTTTCACATTTTTCACTCATATTGTGTAATAATTTTCACAATTTTCGGAATGAGTATTATATATGCTTTTCTTTAAAGTTTAAAAACATAAGTATAAGATAATTCTTTCCTTCATGAATTAAAAACTATACGAATAGAGTGTCTTGTAAGTAGAACGAAATATTTAAAGTGATGATAGTAGACTTCAAGAACTACAAAAACGTTTATATAAACCATGGGCTGAATTTCGGCAAAAAAAACAAAACCGGAAATTTGAGATTTGTATTTTTAATGTAAGTAAAGTTTTTTTTTTTTTTTGTATTATGTATTGTGAGAAAGCGGAGACTCAAAAAATATGTAATTTGAGTAATATGCAGCTACAGCACCTTCGCTACATCTCCATTGGCTTTAGTTCCAGTAACTCAGTTGGAAGAGTATTGCAGGGATCTCCTGAAATCTTCATTTTTATTAAGAGGCATTAATCCTCCGCCCTTGCCCTCTGACCCAGAAAAAAAACCCGTATAGCCTAAAAGGTGATAACAAAAAAAAAGTTTGTTTTATTTTTATTTATTGGATTTATTTTCGATTATTGTTTATTTGTTAATTGGTTGGTTTATTTCCTTTATTTCTAATTTTTTGTAACTATGTTGTGTATATACTCTTACCTTTCTATAACCAACCTTTCTATATTGTAATAAATGTTGTATTTCTTAAAAAAAAAAAATTGAGTAATAAACATTTGCTTCAAAGTAAACAAAAATAAATTATAATGATTTAGATATGGTTGACCGGGATATAATATGAGTAGCGGATGGTCGGAGGGTGCAGTCAAATACTAAATTTTTAAAAATAGTATTTTAATTGTTACGCAGAAGTTTCGACCAACTTTGCAGGTCTTCATCAGGAAGTGGCATCGGGTACTGATGAAGACCTACAAAGTATTCTAAAACGCCGGCGTGACAATTAAAATGCTATATTTAAAAATTTAGTACTGACCGCACCCCCCCAACCCTTCTAAAAAAATAAATTATGAAATATTCCCTATCACGGGTTTTTTTTTACTAAACTTGGGGCAAATCTAAACTTATTTCCTAATATACCTCAACATAATTAATATGCACTTATTAATGATAAAAAATAGAAATAAAAATTCCAGAAAAAATCATGTTTTGTTTTTTTTAAACTGAACTTATTGGGCTATTGGTTATCCGCTCAAAAGTCCTCTTTAAATGGTTTTGAGATGATAAATTTTACTTTTATTTGAAGTAAATTTTGTCTAGTGTACTATAAAATTACTAATAATTATTTTTTAAATTAAATATTTTTTTAATTATCGCTTCGTTTAGTAAAGTTACAAAAAATACAAAACTTAAATTTCCCACTATCGTGCGTAAAATCAGATCGTTATTTATATAAACATTTTTATAGCGCTTGAAGTCTACTAGAATCTCTTTAAATATTTCCCTCCGCTTACAGAACACGCTGTACACATATATTTACTATCGCATTAATGAAATAATATATTAATATTAAATAAGAATAAAATTTTAAGTATTTGATAATATTCACTTCTTGATTTCCTTTGATTTAGAGTTTAATTACTTTCCTCTTGTAGCTGTATTATTTTCCCCCTTTTTTCTTTAATTGCTTTCCTTTTCATCCCCTCTTATTCAAAGGTAAGATTACTCCTGAGACAGATATTGGTTTTTTATTTTTGACCCCGGGACACTTAATTATAAAGTGTTAAAAAAAAACATTTTCACCTTAAAAAGTACTAAATCATCTCATCTCATTATTTTGTTAATAAAGAAAATGTGTTATTTTTCCCTTTTCTATAATATTGAGTTATCCGAAAAATAAGGAAATATGTTTTATTTATATTAACGCACATAGAAAATAACAATATTTTTTTTACGTTTGTGTGATTTTTCTTTTGTAATGAAAGTAACACTTATTCATCCCGTTCTTAACAAAAATGCTTTTATTTTTAGTAGTATTCCACTATTTAAATCGTAGGAAAATAATTCAGTCTCTACTCAGACGTCAAAGAATGGTTTCGCATAGTTTCGTTTTACTTCATTGGACAGGGCCCAAAAGGGTCAGAAACTTTGATGAAGTCTGGGACAATAATTAGTATGAGTGAATGCACCATTCAAAAAGTCCGAGAGGGAGATTTCAGCCTTGACGACAATGATGATCGTGGAAGAACATCTTCCCTTTATGACGATGTTTTGAAATCTCTTGATCGAAAAAAAATCCCAGGAGTACTGTTTGAGAACTTGTAGAGAAATTATCAGTGAGCAAGTTCACCATTGTTGATCATTTCAACGTAATTGAACATGTAAAAAAAACTTTAAACTTGGATTCCTCATGGGTTAAACGGTGGTTTGAAAAACTTATGAAGTTTTCACTGCACTTTTTGGACGAAACAAACACAAACCTCACCCATCCTATTATTCATACTTCTCGCCGACTGACTACGATTCTTTCTGGTATCAGGGCCACAATTTAAAAGGTAAAAACTATTAATAAAAATCTTGTTAGAAAATTAATTTTCATAACTAGTTAATAAAAACTGTTCAAAATTCTATTAAAAAGTAATGGAAAAGTAACTAACACTAGTGTTCCCGAATGGAAGAACAAGATGAGCCTTGGTCTTGCCTAATCGGATTTGGTTCTGGTCTTGATCTTGAGGTTGCCTTAGTTTGTAGCTATTTATTAAACATGTTACTTTAAATCTTAGAAAAATTCTACAGAACATGCACATTTAGATGTTTTACTAATATCAACATAGCAAATTCCAATCAAATAAATAAAATAAACTTGACAATACTTTAAAGACATTGTGAAGAAAGATAGTGATAGAACCCCACTTTGGGAAGGTAGTGTTGTAGGGTAAATTCAATCTATATTATTTATTTATTTATTTGGTTATATTTTAGGTGCCGTGTGCAACTTTATAGGTTAGAGGCACCATCTTGATTGTTGATTTACATTTCAATATGTCTTATGTATGTAAAATTTTGGATGTGTATGTTGTTAGTAATTTTGTTTAAAGAACGCGTTGTTACAAATGAATAGGTTATTTCTAATTTACGTTGTGAATTCGTTTATGAGGATGATATTGTTTAAATGTGTCTGTAGTAATTGTGTTTTTTCAAAAATTGGAATAGGTGTTTCTGATTTCCAGGTTGTATGGCTTGTCGATATCCTAACAACAGATATGAGGTCTTTGATGAATCTAAGCTCGGACAATTTTCCAAGATGTGAAACATCGTTAAAGCTGTATCGCAGCTGCGGCATCTTGGTGGCGAACTTCCGTCGAGTAGATGACCATGCTTGAGCATGGTGTGCCCTATTCTGAGGCGTGTAATGATAGTCTGCTCCCGTCGGTTTCCTTGAATCTCTGGAAGTGGATTCATGTCATGAAACATTCTTTTAATTTTGTTTGTGATAGGAACCTTTGCCCAACAATATCGCCAGGCCTCTCTACACTGGTTCAAAATTGTGTTATTGTAATCGTATAGCGCTATTTTATTGTCTGGTGCTGGAAGTATGGTGGATGCTTCTTTTGCGGCGCTATCAGCCAGTTCATTGCCTAGTATTCCTATGTGACTGGGGACCCACAAAAATGTTATTGTTTTTTTTGTAATTTGAATAATTTGTGTAATTAGGAAGACAATGGGGTTGTTGCATGATTGAAAGTTCTCTATTAGTTTGAGGGCTGAGTAGGAATCACTAATAATTAAAATGTGGTCATTGTTAATTTCGTTGATTATTATATCTAACGCTAAATATATGGCAAAGAGTTCGGAGGATAGGACTGAATAAATGGAGGGCAGAGAGTAACGGATGGTCCCCGTAGATAGAACAACGGAACATCCAACATGTTCTGATTTTTTCGACCCATCGGTATAAATGCATGTGTACTTTTCGTAGTTATTTATATGAGCTAAGAAGAGTTGTTTTAGTGCTACTGGTGGGCTATTTAACTTTTTTTTGTTTTTTAATGAAAAATCGAAAAGTGTTCTACTATTTGTTCAAGGAGGTAAAGGGTTTACGTTTGATTTGAACAGCTTTGGAAGTGTGTACGTATTGATTAGTGGCGGGTAGTTGGCAAGGCGAATTGGTAATTTATACGTCGAGAAGTCAAAGAAGTCTGTAGTTACTTTTAAGCGTCCTAAAAACTTTAACAAAAGAAAGTGTCTGCGTAGTCCTAGCGGCCATTCATCAGCCTCCCAAAGTAGACTGTTAATAGGGCTTGTCCTGAAGGCTCCGGTTGCTCGGCGGATCATTGAATGGTGTACTGGATCTAGCTTGTTTAATATTTTCTTTGAGGCATCCCCGTATACTTCGCATCCGTAGTCAATAATCGGCCTTATTAGACATCTGTATAATCTCAACGAGGAAGTTCTATCGCAGCCGTAAGTAGTACCGGAAAGTGATTTTATTAAATTGCACTTCTTTGACAATTTGGACAGTAGTGTTTCGATTTGTAGTTTCCACGTCAGTCTTGAGTCCAACATTACTCCTAGATGTCGAATTGAATCACGTTTGTTCAAAGGTCGATTTCCAATATGTGCTGTAAGTGGTTGGGTACATCTACGAATTCGACAAAATGGATAGCAGTGGATTTAGAAAGACTAAACCTGAAGCCACAACTAGCGGCCCATGTTCCAAGGCTGTTGAGGGACTCTTGTATAACATATTGCCCAAAGTTTACATCGGTAGAGCTGTAATAAATCAGGACGTCGTCAGCGTATAGTGCTACATTCACAGGTTTTGGTATGAACGATTTGATATCGTTAATGGCAATGTTGAATAGGGTTGGGCTTAGAACAGATCCTTGCGGAACACCGTTGTGTAGTTCGAATTTGTTTGAAAAAGTCGAGCCAGCGCGAACGTTGAAATTCCGATTATTGAGAAAGTTTTGTATAAAAAACAGAATATTGCCCGAGAATTTTGTTTCTCCAGCATGAGTCAAATGCACTTTCCAGGTCTAAGAAAACTGCGAAAACATGCTGATTTCTAGTAAACGAAGATTTTATAAAGGAATTAAATTTAAAAAGATTGTGCATTGTTGATTTAGTATAACGGCTACAATCTATAAAATGTAACCAATTATTTAAATAAAACAATCTGGTGTGTCTATTAACGATTGAAAACAAATTTTTTCTCAATTTTAAATATGCTCATTAAGAATAAATTTAATTATTCTAATTTTCCTGATAACCTACTATGAATGATGAACTAAAACAATGTAAGCAGGCAAGTGAACAATTATTAAAATCAGTGTATACAATTCAATACACAGTAACATTGCTAAAAAAACGATTATATATTTTTATTTTCGGAAATTATATAACCTTTTAAAAAATGCTACCACTGTATATTATAAGGATATTAATATTATTTTCTAGAAAGGGGAAACCTAAGTAAAGCCCGAATGAAAAATTGGAAGACTTAAATGCAAAAGTATATCGGTTCTACCAATTCTTTATGTATAGTAACTAATATTGCCTAGTATTGGAAACTACTTTGCCTTAATTTTTATTTGCAAAAACTTTTTTATTCGCCAGTCATGGTCCTGCAACAATTTGGCTGTTTTGGTCTGAGTCTAGAAAAGTGTAAGACCAATTTTGGGCAACGCTAACTAACCCAGTTAGCAGCAGGGGTGTTAGCTATACGTTCTGCTACCACCTGTCTAGCAGTTACTAATTGCGAGAACGCTGGCATTACTATCTATTCAGATAGTCAGTCGGCACTACAACCATTGGAGTCTCCTAAAGTGACCTCCACACTGGTGTAGGAGTGTAAACAGAGTTAGGGGATACTGGCCTGCACCAAGAGGGTGGAACTAGTGTGGGTTCCTGGTCACGAGGGAATTAAAAGCAATGGAAAACCCGATGCTCTTGCAAGGAAAGCAGCGGAATTCCCTATTATAGGCCCAGAATCTGCAATAGGAATATCCAAAAAGAATCAGCGGAAAGAAGTCCTCAATTGGACCAGGAAAAAAGCAGGTAAAGAATGGAGAATGCACTGGGATTATACAAGCTAAACAATTTATCAAAAGTACCTTTCCCTCCAAAACAAAGTGGCTGCTGGGCCTAACTAGGAAAGAAATCCGACTCATCATCGGAGTACTAACAGGTCACTGCAGATTTAAAAGACATTTGAAGATCTGTGGGATAGTGAATGATGAACTCTGCAATCTTTGCAGAAGTGCACCTGAAACTGCCCTCCACTTCATAACAGAATGTGACTGGTTTGCATCACTCAGATACAGATACTCCTGGGAGCAGACATAATCCAAAAATGCAAAGCTTCCATTAAACGGTCAAACCTTTTGAACTTTATTAGAAGAACAAAAAGGTTCGAGACAGAGTTGGAAGTACAGTAGACAACCATTGGTAGTGTCATCTTTGGAGTTGGCAAAAAGGACCAATAGTCCCACTTGCTGGACTAAGTCCCCCCACCATTGCCAGTACCAGAACCAACTAACTCGTTAACACAAATGTATTGAGAGCATTGGAGCAAGCATATTTTGATCGGTTGAGTCAGTTTTATATAATTTATTTAATTGTTTTTGTTTTAAAACTGCAATCATACGTTGATTTCCGGACAAATAAATATATGAAAAAATATTTTACGTTTCTGACAACCTGTATTTTTATTTAATTACTTATAGAAATGAAAAATATAATTCTTTTGAAAATAAAGATGCCATAATTTTAAAATTAAATTAAAATGTTAATGCATTACTTATATTGCGGAATAGTTATAAAAAAAATTGAATAAAAGGTCTCTAATTACGAAAACCGGTCAAAGACATAAAGTCATAATCAGATAACAATTTCCCCTCGAGCCTCCGTTCTAATTAACTTACAGCTCAAAGTACTCGTTATCTTAAAGAGGCTTTTTAGGCTCAAGTTAATAATAAGATGAGGGTATCTCTTATCGTTTTGTAATAATTCTCTAATGAAAAATCTCAGTGCAGTAATAATTTACCTTATTAATGAAAATATATACAAAAGTTTGCATACATAAATCGATTTTGATGATTACCATTTTAAAACGAAATTATAATAACTGATACATCTTGAACAATTCCGAGGTATAGAAATAATTGGAATTTAATTACTTGATTGATACAGAATTAATTCATTACTCCAGTTTTACTTCAATGTAAAGTTAAAGAATCTTTTGATTTCATGGATTACGTATAAGAAACAAAATAAGAATAAACAAAAAAACATTTTATCTTATTTTATTATTATTTTTTTAATGGTGCATCAATAATTATATAAAAATAACTATAGTCCGTGCTACAGACACCTTTTTATCAAATTATTGACATGCGCCTGAAACTTCCTAAATTGTTTCATCTCATCGTAACCTACAACTATTTTATTTACCAAAACTCTTGGAATTGGGGCGTTCAATCTGGAGGGGTGCAAAATTTGTCTATTTAATTAGGCACTAAAAACTCGGAAATACCCATATGCTTTCCACCTGAATCGTACGATAATTTGAGCACAAAATGAAGAAAAAAGGTGACCTTTAAAAATATTGAGCCATTTGCCGTGACCTACACTCCCAAATTGTCAAAATATAATGATCTTACGATCCAAGTGGAAAGCAAATGGGTATTTACGAGTTTTTAGTATCTAATTAAATAGACAAATTGTGCACCCTTCCAGATTGAAAATCCTCCAAATCGGGAGATCATTTTATCACAAAATCGATAAAAATGATATTGGGCCCTACAAAAATATTGGGCCGTTTGTCCTATACAACCTCGTTATTTTGACAATTTAGAAGGGCAGATAACGCCAAACGGCTCAATATTTTTGAAGGCCACCTTTTTTGTTTATTTTGTGCTCAAATTGTCGTACGATTCAGTTGGGAAGCAAATGGGTATTTACGAGTTTTTAGTACCTAATTAAATAGACAAATTCTGCACCCTTCCAGATTGAAAATCCTCCAGATCGGAAGATCATTTTATCACAAAATCGATAAAAATGATATTGGGCCCTAATAAAATATTGGGCCGTTTGTCCTATACAACCTCGTTATTTTGACAATTTGGAAGGGTAGATAACGCCAAACGGCTCAATATTTTTGAAGACCACCTTTTTTCTTTATTTTGTGCTCAAATTGTCGTACGATTCAGTTGGAAAGCAAATGGGTATTTACGTGTTTTTAGTACCTGATTAAATAGACAAAGTTTTACCCTCTCCAGATTAAAAACGCCCCAGTTCCAAAAATTTTCGTAAATAAAATATCTGTAGGTTACGAAGTGATGGAACTATTTACGTAGTTTCAGGCGGATGTTAATAATTTGATAAAAAGGGGTCTGTACCACTACTAGTAGTATAACTAAACTAGTATAACCCAATGAGAACTCTCACAGTATTCTTTAAGAAAAAAAATTTTTTTTATTTATTTCTACAAAATAAACAAGAGACAGAACATAATTTCATGGGGTTCGATTAGCTGTTCTTTTCGGCCGTGATGCCTGAATTGGTGAAACGTTGACGGGGTTTTTCATTTTCTGCATTTTGGAGAAGTAAAGCTGTGTGGTTTGGAATTTTTGTAATAGTAAGCTAACATTCATTTTTACTTTACACTCCAACTTGATGACCCTGTCGAAATATTTAAAACAAATTTTGTCCCGTTTCGGTTTGTTTATGTTGAAACCACGCAATATTTCTTCAGCAGCTTTCCTTTCATTTGCTAACTCATTCATAGAATCCATAGCTCCTTAAAACCGGAAAATAGAGTATACTATTATGTTCTATTTATAATAAAGTCATAAAAAAAAAAATCAAATTTAAACTTAGAATGACATTTACTCTTCGAAGAAACACCTGTCCTCCTGTTTATATTGACAACAATCAAATTCCTCAAACGGACACGGTACTTTACCTTGGACTCACCTTCGACAGAAGGATGACATGGGGCCCACATGTTAAAATGAAACGTATGACACTTAACAAACGACTCAAACTACTTTACTCTCTTTTTGCCAAATCTTCAAAACTAAAACTAAAACAAAAACCGAATACATATACATACTTACTGAAGCCCATATGGACATACTCATGACAAATATACGGCATCGCTAAAAAGACCCACCTACAAAAACTTCAAACGTTCCAATCAAAATTATTGCGACTCATAACAAAAGCACCTTAATACGTGACTAACAAAACTCTACATACTGACCTCCACTTTCCAACAGTTGACCAACATATAACGACCCTATATCAACGATTTTACACAAATTTAAATGGACATAATAACAGACTTATAAAAGACATGGCCACAGCTGACATACCTCAGAACATGAGCAGGAGACTAAAAAGGCGTTGGATGAGGGATCTCCTTCCTTAGACAACCTAAGTAATTGGAACAAGTTAGGGAAGAGGTACTGCTGAGTACTTTCCTTCCCCATGCCTGTCATGTCATTATATCACTATCGCCATCACATTTGCTGATTGTCAACTTATTGTTGACAGGCGCAAATACATATTTTATAGAAAAAAAAAAACAAAAAAAAAAAAAAACAACTTAGAATGATAAATATTTTCTCAATCAATTAATATTATATCTCCTAAATAATTCGACATTGGAGCTATGGCTTATAATTATTTATGCTCTATTTATTTATTAGTCTTGTTGTATAACGGATAAAAAACTTGGTTTATTAAAGTAGATAAAATAAAATTCTTTAATTTTTAGCAAATATATCAATTAAAAAAATTAATAGCACATAGTTGTACGGTCGTTTTAAATCCTAATTTTTGTCTTTAATTGGAACTTCACTCAAATTACGTTTTTAATTATTAAAGTTGTGTATCTTAATTACGATGGATTAAAGAATAACAGCTGTATTTGTTTTGTAGATTGCTGTTTTTTCATTTACTCAAGTATAAAAAAAAATATATGTGACAAGAATGTGGATTTCCGTTTCATTTTGAAGAAGGTTCGATCATTTATTTAAAAAAAGAAAAAAAAAATATTTATTTTTTCTCATTTCAATATATTATTTTATTTTTATATATTTCTTTTGTTTTATATTGAACACAAGTAGTCCTAATACTTATTACTAATCAATGTGGTAGATTGTATTATTATCCAATAAACAAGTGTCTTTGGATAATAATTAGTCAACTTTCATTCAGTCAAAGATAGAAAGAATTCATTTTTACATCTACACAAAATTGTTTCAAAACTGGACGATTAAAATAAATTCCGAGAAATCCCATAAAATGATCTTTACCCTTCTTCGTAAACCTAAGACTTCCTATCCTAAAAGTATCAGTTAACAATACCCCGTTTATCCCTGTTGCACAAATTCGATATCTTCGCCTAACGTTTAACTTGATATCCTCATACCAGACTACTTTACTTACTGGACAAATGCTCTGAGCTTCCAATCAATAAAAAAGCTCATATTCATGACTACAGTTGGACCTATTTCGACTTACGGAGTTGAGCTTTGGGGCTCCACTAAGCCATCGAATTTTTCTCGTATCCAATCCTTACTACCCTAAATCCTCTGTGAAATCCTCAATGCTGCTTACTTCGTCACTAATAAAATTAATCATAGCGATCTTACTGTTCCTTATGTTTCCGATTTGGCCCAATCCAGATATTTATCCTTCCATGATAAACTTCAGAACCCTCTCATTTCTAACCTTGCTTCCTCTTCGATATTTGCTTCCTAATAACCTTCCAAGGCGTCTGAAAAGAAGATGGCTTCGAGGTCTCCTATTGTAAATACATTCTTAGAGTGCTAACAGTGGGTAATTTATTAACAAGTGTTTTCATGTTATTATACTGCTATGTTCACATTAATTTAATGTATTTTTATTTTTAATACAGTCGTCAATATCATGACTAAATAAAAAATAAAAAACTTTTACACAAAATCGAAGTGTTTTTATATTTAAATAGTCTCAGGTTTCGCCGTCATTTCGAGGTGTCTTCTTCACTATTTCATCTGTCTTTCCAGCAATCCAGTTCTTCATACTTCAGGCATTTCCTCAAAGTCCTCTTCTGAGTATATCCAAATGGATTTCCTTCTTCTCCATGTAACTCTATCAGACTCCTCTAATTCTACTAAAAATATTTTCATCTCATTTTCTCCCACTTATTTTCTAGGATTTGTTATTGGTCGAATATTTGTTCACGGGAGGGACTACCCCCCTTAAAATTCTTCAATTGAAGTTCAAATTTTCCTGTAGATTTCCAAATTTCATTAAGATTGATCCACTGATATTGTGAAATAGGCAAAGTTTTATCTTAAGTAGCACTAAGCGTACTGTCGACAAGATGCTAACCTAATCCACCTGTGGTTGGGTTCAGTTGTTTCTGTGTAAGACGTTTACTTACAATAGATTTTTTTGCACTATAATGACTGTATTAATTTTTAGTTGTTGAAATATATTTTAATCAGTAATCTGTATTAATAATATTATCTCACCTGAGGTACAAATGAACATCACGATCAAGTTATGTTATAGCGTAGAGTTTACGGTGGAAGGAAAGCAATGAGAAACCGACACAATTGAATAGCCACCGGATCCGATACAGAACATGAATTGATAGTGACCAAGTGCTCACTCGATGCGAACCCTTTCACCGCCGGGCGCCATTTCAATTTCTATAGAGCTACTTCCAACAAAGGAGCCGCGTGCTGCGTTCGTCCATCATTTAATACCAACATAACAAATGTTAGCCTGCGTCTATTATTGCCTTCGCCGAATAATGATTTGGAGGACGTTAAGCCAACATGTTAACAATTACTTTCATCTTCTATTTTCTTTTTTCTGGGAAGTTGTATAATATTCTTAGTTATTTGACAATGATTACCTCCAATTAGCAACAATTGAATATATTTGTTGTATTATCAAAATTGCATCTTTACAAGTTTACGTTTCGGGATATTTACTCCCATCTTCAGAACCACAATCCCAATGATCTTGTGGATAAAAGGCTTCAAAATAATGTGCTCCATCGTCAGTTTCTAATTCATATTATAATAATCTAGGTATATAACATCTAGAGCAACATCTTGCTTTTAGACTAATAAAAAAATAAAATAAAAAAAACAGACATCCAATTATCAGTCTAAAAGCAAGATGTTGCTCTAGATGTTAAAAACTTAAGATGGAGCACATTATTTTCAAGCCTTGTATCCACAAGATCATTGGGATTGTGGTTCTGAAGATGGCAATAAATATCTCGAAACGTAAACTAGTAAACATGCAATTTTGATCATACAACAAATATATTTAATTGTTGCTAATTGGAAATAATCATTGCCAAGTAACTTTTACCTTCAACCTTTTACCTTTCAGCCGTCACACAGTGGCACGAAACGCTCGATGGGTTTTTCACGCAGATAAATAAATTTAATGAGATTCATATACTTTTGTGGTACTGAATCTAATACTGAAGTAGGTTTGATAGAAAGACTAATGTGAATTAGTCTTTATTTCTTATTTTTTTGAAGACAAGAAACTCCTGGACGTTTATGGGTACTTCAGCACATACAAAACAAACGCTCTTACATTAATTTGATTGAAGACTCGTATATATCAGCATAAGGCATATTTATGACTTACGGAGTTGAGCTATATGGCTCTACTAAACCATCAGATTCCTTACAATACCAAATCCTTCTTAAAATTCTCAATGATCCTTACTATATACCAGATAAATTCATCCATAATAACTTTCAGAACCATCCCAACCCTCTCGTTTCTAACCTTGCTTCTTTTTGAATTCTTGATAATCCTCCGAGGCTTCTGAAAATCTCCTGATGTATAGATAGACATATTATTAGAGTGCTACCAATGAATAGTTTCTCAACAAGTGTCTTTACGTCATTATATCCATTTGTACAAATTTTCTATATGCATCCCTTTAATACAGTTATAAATATCATGAATAAATATAAAATAAAAAAAATAAAAAATTTGTATTCAATTCTTGTCCCAAGTTAAACCAATTCTAAATAAAACATACAATGATAATCTTGAAACGAAAATTTCCTGCAATCACAGTAATTAATATATATACATATATATATATATATATATATATATATATATATATATATATATATATATATATATACAGATTACTGATTAAAATATATATTCAACAACTAAAAATTAATACAGTCATTATAGTGCAAAAAAATCTATTGTAAGTAAACGTCTTACACAGAAACAACTGAACCCAACCACAGGTCGATTAGGTTAGCATCTTGTATATATATATATATATATATATATATATATATATATATATATATATATATATATATAGAGAGAGAGAGAGAGAGAGAGAGAAATAGAGAGAGAGATACATATATGAATAAAAATTCTCTACTTATCTGCCGAATGTAAGGTTATCTTATCCTTACATAAATATATTAAGTCAATTTCTATCATATATGGCTTATTAAAAGAAAACTATACGTAGAGTTATTAAAAAAAATAATTAGACCTTAATATCTCATTAATGTACTATGATTATTTTATTTTATTTTTTGTCATCATTCAATATTTTTATCTATACCTGTCGACGAATGTTAGAAATCAGCAGATGGTCTGATTAAAGTAACGAAACTGAAATGTCAGGAATGGGGAAGGATAGCACCCAGAAGTGCCTCTTATCTATTTTAAATCCAAGTTTGAAGATGGCCTCGTGATCTCCTCATGTAGACATATTATTAGAGTACTAGCAATTGGTATTTACTCAACAAGCGTGTTTCAAGTGATTATATTCCTCTGTACACATTTATGAATACTTGTACACTAGTATAAATACTTGATGTATTTATACTAGTGTGGCTCAAAATCGGTCTTGGTCTTGCACTTTGCAAGACCAAGACCAAGGCTACCTAACCGTTGCAAGACCAAGACCAAGACTGGTAAAAAAATCGATTTTTATAATAAAAATTTAGGCAAAATAGTTACTAATACTTGACAATCTCAGTAACTATACGTTAATAATTGGTCTAATTTTTTATTCGGGCTTAGTTAGGTTTCTCTTATCTAAAATATGACAGTATTATCTCTATAGTAATAAACTAATAAGTAGCTTCAATACTGTTGGGAGACTCTTCCGCAGGACCAAGACCATGACAAGACTGAGTTTGCAAGACCAAGACTCGTCTCGGTCTCGCATTCGGGCAACACTTTTGGCGGCACCAACTACGCCACAGAAGCTACGTTCCATTTTAAGCCTGTATAAGTTTTACTATATAATTCACATTTTTTTCCTATAGTTAAATAAATCTGAGTCCAGAAAAAAAAATTAAAAACAGTACTTAGCGCAAAACTGTCCAAAATTTGTTGAGTAATTCTAGAAATAATGTAAAAAATGCAACAAAATGAAAAAAAAAATCGTAGCGTTGGAAAACAGCTAGATTTATAGATAATTAATCCAATGAAAAATAAAAAAAGTGAACTAAATTATCAAAGGGAATCTTGAGCAAAGACACACATGCACTGATTTGAACTATAAATAAAGTAATAATGGTGCTATTTGTCAGCTGTTGCGACCGAATGCCAACTAGTCCTAAATCTAGAGTGAGAGTGATCAAATGAACTTCGGAATTTTAACAGACTTTAACAGGGACTTTTTAGGCCCCCAACCATTTATAGAAAGGACGCTATGTTAATTATTTATATTGTAAATGTGTTTAGTCCTAGCCGACGAATAGTCAAAACGTGCTTTTATAAGAAAATTTATGAAATATATATTTTTTTTTAAGAATGAAACATTATTTAACTATCCATGTTGAAGGGTATACGAAGTATTATTTGAAGTTCTTCTTATAATTTCTCAACTGTTTATTAACTCTACGTTTCGGCTTCGGTCATCTATTTTAAAAAGCAATCAATTTTGTCATTCTTTTATAATTTTGTTTCTTTATTATTATGAGCTATTATTAGGCTTAGTAAATAATATGCGGGTTTAAAATATAATGTTCATAATAATAAAAATAGAGAATTACAAAAGAATAAAAACAAGTTTACTTATTTTGAAAACGGTCGGCCAAACCCGTTTCTCCAAAGTTGTCAGCAATATTTTAGGCATTTCTTCATCTGCCATTCTGGCTGACAATATGCTCCGCATAACTTAAGAGCCTCATTTCATTGCTTTCCGAAACTATTGTACAGCTTTATTTAAAATTACTCAGTCTCAGGTTAAAATTACTCATCTATAAAGCATTCTTCGTCCTTCCCTTCTCTATGGTGCTCCTCTACTGTCTCACATTTCAGAAACTACAAGCAAAAGACTTCAGCGATTCCAAAATGAAATTTTACTAAGAATAGCTGAAAATAAATCATTTAAAAAAGAAAAATCCTATAAACTACACGCCTTCTTAAATCTGCCCAGCGTTAGAAGATAATAATAATAATAATAAAATTTATGATTCTTTAAAATTTTTAACTAATGGAGAATTCAATACGATAGCATTTCCACCGGCTCCTAGGCGATGGCAAAATATAGATGCAAGGTAGATTTTAAATAGTCCCAAGAAAAATATCAAGAAAAAGGTGAGCCCCACCACCCCGATAAAAGTCAAGAAATAAAGATAAACAGAACTAAGAAAGGCTCAGCAAGACCTTAAAATGTATCTATGATACAGCACAAGGCGCATCTTAAATATATGTAAGAAACAAAACCATGTGTAAAACTGAGATTATGAAAACAAAAAAAAAACCATTATAATCTAGAGCTTTGGAATATATTAATCCACTTTTATAATAATACCATTTTAAGATGAAACGGTTTCAAAATGCTTGCAGAACACGTTAATTCATCATCATGAATTTAAAATCCATTTCAAACATCACTATTATGTTAATTATAATTGTACCTTTGTACCTCTATTAATGCAATACTCTGGTCAAACCAATGTAATGAGTTTCCTTCCAATAATAATATATAAATAGTACACGATCTCCCTCCCTAATTACTGTAATAATTGTTCATCAGATACAATCAATGCAACTAGTTATAAATGCAGAATATCAATATAACATATTTCTGCTAAAACATGATGAGTTCTGTAATAAATACAAACATAAGCACCATAACTCAGGCTGTAATGGAATGCTGAACTCATCTGTACAAAATATAATACATAACATTATTAAAGGTTAGGATTCACCGTTTGAAGAAAGTTATTAAATTCCCCTATTTTATCTGTTTTCTAAAAAACAAGCATAAGAATCACCTATTCAAAGGAATTATAATCGTTTCAATATTTTCTGATTGTAATATACGAAAGCATACGTTGAAATATTTCATTTTCCAACCGAAACAGCTTTCTTACGTTTAATATTTCCTTGGGGTGAAGTACGGTTTACCCCCTCCCCCCACCCCTAAAGGCACAATAAAATACAGCGTTCATAAGGGATGAGGTCCAGGACAGAGCACTTATACTAGAGAATGAGGTTTCCTATGCCGGAGGATGTTTCAGTGTATTTGCCTCGTTGTTTTATTTATTCAACGGGGCCCGGGTTCCTACTTTTAGCTGACTCGGGTCTTGATAAACTGGATCCTACGCAAAAAAATAAAAACCCTCTAGGCATCTTTATACGCTAAGAACATTCCGTGCCACTGCATATTCCACTCCTATCTTGTTTAATATTAAACCAAAGCTCTCTTAATCTTGGGGTAAAGTATTATCTTGAATGTAAATGTCTTCCACACATACTTTTTTTTAAAACATAACTTCGTCCATTTAGCTATCGATAATGTTTTTATTTATTAATTTAAATGTACATGTCAAATAGCCCATATTTCAAAATGAAACGAAAGACGTTAAACATACTCAAACGACTGAAAATACTGTATTTTTTTTTTCCAAATCAAAATTGAAAATCAACTAAACACTAAATATATTCACTTATCTATTCAAACCCATATGGACACAAGCCTCACAAATTTACGGCTCTGCAAAAAAGACGCGTTTACAAAAACTACAATAATTTCAATCCAAAATTTTAAGATTAATAACAGCAGCTCCTTGGTACGTAAACAACAAAACTTTACATACTGACTCACAACAACCAACTATCGACCAACACATACGTACTATCTACTCCCGATTTCATCTTAAGCTACACGGACATCACAACGGACTTATCAACGACATGACCACAGCTGACATGCCCATCAGGAAACAACTAAAGAAGAGCTGGATGAGAGATCTCCTTACCTAAATTATGAAGAACACTAAGACCAGGAAGAGGTACTGCTGGGTATTAATCTTCCTTATGCCTTAAATGCCAACTTTCTTTACAATGATATCACATCTGCTTATTGTCAACACTATGACAGGTGTAGAAGTACGAAGAGAGAAAAAAACACGTACATATTTCTTTTAGAATAAATTTGCCACCTACCAATATATTGAGTTAATGATATCAAGGAGACAAAAAAAAAAAAAAAGAAAATAAGGAAGGAAGAATATGAGTAATATTGAAAAAAGATTTACAAAACTAGAAAAAATTACTACAGAAAATATAATAACACTGCAAGTAGCTCAATATAACAAGTCGATTCCTCAGTATACAACAGTCAGGGCAAAGCATGTTTGTGGATTTGTAAAACTGGATAGAACTTGAGTAATTCGATTTGAAATTAGAGTCAGTCAGACTCTAAAAATATTAATACCTTCTATAAAAGGTGCTGTGGAATATAAAGGTCTTTGACCTATACCTCGAAGATATCTTTAAAATCGTTGTTTTCATCGTAAATTTACCAGGTTCAGGACTCTTTCTTTCAACGAGCAGGCATCAAATTATTAATAATTTATGATCTAAAATATTTTAATAATTGAACACTCAACTTAGTTCTTCTTTAGCTCCTGAGCTTATAATGAGTGAGTCGATATTGGTTTTATTAAAGCTTTATAAAAAATTAATTTGTTATTAAATTTTGAACGTCGGGCAAATATCATGGATTAAATGTATAGGCTAGTGTGATCAATTAATTCGCAACGCTTAGGATCAGTGATCCACTCACATATAAAATGAAAATACAGCCCGCATCTTTGACAAAACGGTATCTATAGTGCATGCAGGTAGGTACCTAACTTAACCGACCCGTATAAATCTCAGTCACACTCCTTCTCTCACTCCTATCCATAAATAGAAGTGATGCATTTCTCATAGGACAGAGACCACCTAGAGTTCGTTTGTTTCCAAATATACTCTCACTAGAGCTTAGTTTTATTACCTACAGCTGCCTTGATTTGTCTTTTTGCACAGCTTAGGCTAATATTAACGATGGGTACTGGTGCTACAGAGGCAACTTCCTAGAGAACCTTCTCATTATCTAAAATTCTGGAGTGTCCAGGAACCATTTTAATTGCCTCTAAATGTATTCCCAACTTATAGTTGTTTGCCTAGTCACTTAAGGCACAAATAGCCGCTTGACTGTCCATAAATATCGATATTTGCCTGTTCATTACTCCCTTCTTCATTATAATTTAAACGCTATAATTAATACCTTGGCCTGGAAGACAGAAGCATGACTACCTAGAGAAACGTAAATTCCCCCATTAGATTTAATCATTCTCCAGAATCAAGCCCTTGAACCTTGTTCTTTCAGGGAACCGTCAGTATAGCAGTAAACTCCATTATTACACTATGTTGTATATCTCTGTAGTTCTTGACTTGAAGGGAGGTGAGGTGGCCGAGTGGGCTAACATGTGTGCAAAACAAGAGTGGACCAGCAAACAAACATGACAAACTGAAGATGAATAGATGAATAAATAATATCGAGTTTGCATGCAGGTTCCGAGGGAGGATGGGCTTTTAACTAGAAATTAATCTCTCGCCCTTTCTATTGGTCCGGAAAAACCCACGTATTGCCCAGAGGCGAGGAAGGATTAGACAAAAAAAAATGTTTAAATGAAAATCAGAGTGCACAGCAAGCATCTATTCCCTGTCAATCCTTTCAAACAGGATCTCATGTATCTGATAAGTCGTTAATTTTGATCTTGTTAACCGGTAAAATAGCCCGGATTTTTTTTTTTTTGTCTTATTTGGAATACCCTAAATTATTATAAAAACCAACAACTAATAACCATAATAACAAACAAAAACTCTTCTGACAGTGAACTTTTTATTTTATTTGTTTATTTATGAAATTAGAACTGTATAAATAACAAATATACATCTATTAAAAAAGTGATAAATGGTAATACAATGTCATCAGAACACTTATAGAGAAAGCTTTGAAGAAAAGATTAGTAGCACTCTTATAACATTTCTAAATTAGGAGGCCACTTGGCCATCTTGTTTTCTGACGAATCTGTGGGTTATCAGGGATCGAAAAGAAATCAAGGCTAGAAGCTAGGGTATTTGGATGGTTATGAAGTTTACAATGGAAGGACAGGTATCTGGATTGGGCCAAATCGGAAACATATGGAACATTAAGTTCTTTATGGATTATGTTATTTGTGACATCGTTAGGAGTATTCAGGGTTTAAAGATTGGATCCTAGAGGAATTCGATGGTTTAGTGAAGTCCCAGACAGTGACGAAATAGAAAAATTAATCTTTATTTTAATGTTTTTATTGCTATAGTACTAAACACTGACCTGGTCCACTTTCTCTGACGCAGTGTATACGAAGATAGCCATGGCCCCTGCGAGGCAGAGGCAGGATTGCAGTTTGAGGTAGAGGAGGCAGCTGGGCCTGCGGTAGTACCTAGCAGTCAGGAAGAGGGCACTTAGCAAGGACTGGACCAAGGAGCAGCAACAACCCACCTTCACTCTCAGCGAACCTCGCCAAGCCGGCTCCGACTTCTGTAAACAAAAATTAGAAGTTATTATTTATTTATTGAGTTGGCTTTCACCTTAAAAGTTCATTAGAAATAACTTTTTTTACAATGTTGTAAAATATCATATACGCTGTTAACCCGAAAATTTATCTTTCCTTCCATTCTACTGAAGTGGTTGATTCGAAGACAGCAAGAAGATGTAAACAGAATAAAAGCGTGGGCAGCAAGCTAAGGCCAAGCTACGTTGGGAACACTAAGGCCATTCTCATTGGTTCCAAACATCCTCTGAATTCCATTCCTTCTTATCTACAACGGGGAGTGTGATAGCTCAGCTCAGTGGTAGGGTACTGAGCTTCCAATGCTAAAAGTCCCAGGTTCGAACCCCGGCTCATTGCAGAAATTTTATTTATCTGTTTCATTGGCTGTGGAGAGACCCTTCGCGGTCACACTCAGCCTTTATAAAGTGGATACCCTTAATTAAATAATTCGTTAAGGAGGAAAACCTGGCGGTTGAGCGTGATCTCAGTCAAATCACCTTCTTGCAAAACCTAGAAACAGTGCTTTCCCTAAATTGTACTGAACCCTCTTGGGTTGTAGTGGTACAGGTCTTTTTTTCTTATTTACAACCCTACCTTAATCGTTTTCCTATTTTGATCCATATTTCCATTAGAAACCTTGGTGTAATATTTGATTAATGCCTGTAGTATGGAATAATAATATTTTCCAAGTAATTCTAAAATCTACTTATACTCAAAAACAGTTCCTGAAATTCCGAGATTCTATGCTCTTTTCAACTCCTCAGCTAGTTTCTTTTCTACTATATCACCATTTCAATTATGGTTCCCTTGTTTACGGTGAATTTCTTAGTAAGCATGAGATAAGACTGAGAACAATAGATAGTTACAATAGTAACTATTTTCTTTAGTAAGTAGTAACTTAGTACAATAGTAACTTGTTTTATTGTATTCATATTTGGTTTTCCCAGGTGCTACCATGTCTCTAGTTGGTATGTTGAGTTGAAAAGTCTCTATTCACTTTTCCATCGGCAGTATTTCCTAGTGTATCCTTATTTCGAACTCTCACAATCAAAATACTTTCTTACCCACTCTTTAAACCTTCGTTTATTCTTTCGAGAGATTCCAACCCCAAATCTGTGTATACCTTTTCATGGAACTGGTTTCTTTAAAAAAAATCCTTTTTCATGGGTACTTGCTTGTTTTGGAATTACTTGCTCTACTCCATACCCATACTCTCATCATTATCTTCAATTTTTTTTCCATATTCTCAGAAATCAATGTTAGGAAAATGTATCGACGTTTTTTTAATGCTCTAATCTTGACAAAACAATTATACTATTATAAAAATATATTATTAAAAGTAATATAATTTAATGATAGGCAATAATTTAAAGTGTAAAATGTTTGGATATTTTTTTAATGTGGCAGAATGATGAATACCGAGTAAACAAATGAGTTTGGGCAGCACATCTTGAATATCAAGTATTTCTCTTCATAATTATTAATTTTTATGTTACATGAATTAATTATTAGATGTGATTTTGCTTATGTTTGGTAATTGAACAGTGGCTACTAACTATTTATCTGTATACGTAAATATAATTATTCATTCTTTTCATTAGACAAAACACTTTTAATAAATTATTTATGAATAAGTATTATGTTTTGCTCTTTTTATTTTAGATCTACTCATTATGGCTCATAAGACAGAAACATATTCAATCATCAACGTTCGCTTTGTAAACATTAGAATATAAAGATAATAACTAGCAACATTCTGTAATACGTCATTTATTGTAAAAGGTTTGTAAACGGCACATATTCCCGATCTTGTAAATTACCAATTACGACTCCATCAGAAGCTTGTCCATCTCGTTATTGTTCAAAGAGGTCGTAATGAGAACTCTGGCTTTCTAATTAATTATGTTTCCCTTAAGTTGTTCAACGTTTCTTCAGAAATGGTTACCATCAATTAATTAAACTTATCTTTCCAATGAAGGAAAAGGATGGTACTGCTGGTGTTTCGGTCTAAAAAAATGTTGATGGCTATCATACTTACACAAATCGGTTTATGTTTAATCTTATATATATGTTTATATATATATAATCTAAAAATAACAACAAATAAATAAAAAGTAATCAGTAACTGTAAGAAAAAATAAATAAAATATTATATCAAAAATGTCAATCTATTAGTAAATACAAGGGAAAAAATAGCTTTATATTTTTAAGGAATTCGATGGCAGAAGGTAAATCATATGTTTCCATCTCTCTCCTAAAAAGAGGACACTCCTCGAAGATATGGCTCAATATGAGTGTCATTTTACAGAGTTGACACTTGTATTTTAGGATTTTATTACCGTTCTACATACTATAAAATTGACTCATTTGATTTTGGGTTGGAGTGGTGGGGGGGGGAGAGGGAGAGAGTTTGAGGGTGGTCTCAGTTTTTAATAACCAAACTCTGGGATGTGATTTTAGACAAAATTTCCTACAAAAAAGTTAATTTGATGAATGGGCCGATTCCAGAGTGAGCAGGGTGGCCGAATGGGCCAACGCGTTGGGCACTACCGTTGCCCGGCAACCTGATATATGATAAATGATACAAAAATAGTCATGAGTTCGCGTCCTGGTGCCAAGGCATCTTTTAAGTCCCAGCCCACACCCCCTGGCCCGGGGGGGGAAACCCCGTATAGCCTTAATGGCGAGGAAGGAGAGGGGAAAAAAAGAAGAAAAAAAGGGGGATGGGCCGATTCCTAACGAAAAAGGATTTAAGGCAAATTTAATAACTTTTTTAACTGGTCACGCTTTTTATTGAATAAGAAGGAATTGCTCAAAAACTGCCCAACGTAATTAAACTCTATTTACACTATCAAAAAGTAGACAAAATGGTGTTTGAGAAATTATTTATACTAATGATATAATAACCTTAATAAATTTAGTAATGTCAATGATGAATGGGACTTTCAAGAGGTCAAATAACACAGTCCACCATTATGCTAAATTATTTCACTAATCGGGATTAGAGAGATATGCTGCTCAGGTATGGGTACTGTAACTACAGCATTATTCCGACCTTATGAGACTTCCTGAAAGTTCCTTTTATCTTAGTACATTTAATCACTGTGTTCTCAAAAAAAAAAAAAAAAAAAAAAAAAAAAAATGTATCTACTTTACGATGGTGTACTCTGAGTTTTATGATCTTGAACAGTTTTTGAGCAATTCATTCTTATTACAAAAAAAAAAACAACCTGATCGCCTTAAAAAAATAGCAACATAAAATTTTTCTTAACACTTTTTCCATTGGAAACGTATGCAATTTCACTTATCTGCAGCCAGAAGAATATTTGTTACTCAGTTTAAATATCCACAAACACAGACCTATAAGCCAATTACGGGTCGCAAGCACTGCTAATCTACAAATTACTTTACAAATTAAACCTCCGATTTTAAAGATCAGTGAACCATGCGAACTCTGTCGGAAACCCATCGATGACACTCTGAACCATCTCCTGCACTGCTCCTATTGTAAGTTATACAGAGAACAATTTTTAAAGAATTATGTATCTGGAAATGATGATCTCTCTTCAATAGAAGAAATTTTAAAGTATAACAGTATAAATAAAATGAAATATGAATTTCTGTTCCTCGCATCAATCTTGAACAACTTTACTTTAAAGGTTAGCCGGCTCGAAATCACTTGATGGGGCCTTATTAGTGATAGAAACTAAATGATTATACTGTATTTATATATATTATTTATTGTATATAGTATGCGCAGTATATTTATGTATGCGCAAAGTATAAGTATATATATTTTCCATAAACATTAAGGGGAAATTTTCCATAACATTATGTATATATATATATGTATTGTAATGAAATCTTATATCATTAATGCTATACTTTCTTTGTCATTGATATTTAAAAAAAAAAGTTATAAATATTATTTTGTTGTGACTTATAAGTATTATTTATTGTTATAAAAATAAATTCTGTATTCTATATTATATTCCTATTCCATTCGGAATCGGCACATGCTTTAAAATAACGTTTTTGTTAGAAATTATGTGCAGAATCACCATCCAATGTTTAGCCATCAAGAACTGAAATATCCTGTACATTAATTTGTTGTACTGATAATTTTGGAGTTTAGAAAAGAATATTTAGCTGGTTTCTTATGGTACATTTCTTAACATTTTGAAGTCTATGATACTTTCAACAGTCTACTGTTTATATGTGGAGATGATGATGAACATGGCAATGGCCTCATTTAGGATTTTGTTGGCGGATACTGAGATAGTTCGGAGATGCTGCACCATAGTGAATGAGAGATATCTTCCATATTTGTCGGCATTTAACTTTTGGAATACGTAATTGTAACCTGGATTATATGGTTGAGTTTTGTTGTTACATATTTGGCATCAAGGTTTTAGCGGCGATATGAAAATGATGCCATTCCCATTTTTATTTGGTGCAATTGAAAGATTAATGAGCTTAACAGAAATTAATTTAGTTAATAATGATATATATATATATATATATATATATATATAATATATATATATATATATATATATATATATATATATATATATATATACACACATATATTTTTTCCCCTAAATTCCTGCACAGAGAGGATAGATATGTCTAGGCGAAACGATATTCCTGTCTGCCGTAATATGGAGATATTGTTGTATTATTATTTATTGCATTATAGCAGTCACACAGAGCGCGATAATTCCACGATCCGCGATGCCGACAAAGGGCATTCTATAGCCGGGACATATCGCCTTCTGTGTGCAGCAGCCTTTATGCATCATTGACGTCGGAATGAATCAAGTAAAACTGCCAGCTTCAGTCAGTTAAGGTCGAAAAGATTTTAAAGGTTGAAAAAAATTGCATAGGCGATATTGTAAGAATACATATGTATTAAGTTCTGGTTGAGAGTCATTGAAATATAATTCTCTGAGAGAAATGTTCCAATAAGTCTGTGGAGACTAACTTATGACCGGTAAAAAAGACATTTTCTGATGCTAAATTTGATAAAACATCATTGCACAAGTAAAAAAAATCTGGTACGCGCAACACACGACTTTTACCTACTTTTCTGCTTTCAATAGAAATTATTTTCTGGCAATGTCGACCAATTATAAAATTTTTGAAGTATACAGCTAACAGATCATTAACCCCATTAAAATAACAAAAACTCTATTAATTATGTCAATGACTGACAATAAAAACCTCGGTTTTTCAAACCATATAACTCCAATATCTCAGCAATTTATATATGCCTACAGAGATTTGAATGTATATCTTTATATTCAACCTATAAATGCTTATGGATTGTACTATCAGTTATTAAACTGTTGTTTTTCATTGTAAATTTTAATACAAATAAATTACGAGATTTTCATACTCTACCATAGATAGTCAAAAGTTTTTACACTAATTTTAAGCGAATAATGTTTGGATTGCACAATGAGAAAATTCATCAAACTATTCACTAATTTAATTTTTAGAAAGATTACATGACGATTTTTTGGAATAAACAGACGTTGATACCTAATTACTATAATAAAATATCAATAAATACTTAAAAGATTTATTAAACTGTAGTAAATGTATTTAAGGTTATAAACATATGCTACATACATTAATGAGATATTTTTGTATTTCATATCTTCTTTCACATATAAAACACAAGTATAAAACTGGTTTTGAAACAATGCCATTGCCTTTATTAGGAGGATTTTCCAGTCTTGAAAAAAGTTCACATTTAATAGGTAAATTTCATTTAATTTCCTTGGAAATATGTGATTTCCGTTAAATAATATTAACTTTTACAAATTATTATTTATAAGTTTTCGTCTCTCTCTATTGCTTTCTACGACTTTCTATATTAAATATTGTTTTTTCTAGAATTCTCTGCATTCTAACGATATATTATACGTATGTATACCTGGTGACTAGTATTTCCGGAAATTCATTTTCGACCTCAATAAACATTTTCTCCATTTTTCATTTATCAAATTCTTTCAAAAGTTATATTTAAAAATTTTCACGATCGTAATAATTTCCCTTCCTATATATTACATATATAGGTAAGTGAAAGTGAATAAAATTCAATAAAATGAAAATAGCATAATTTAAGTTCTGAATGAACTATTTTGACCCACTGATTATTATATCCCTGGAATAAGCTTAGAAAAAAACATGAGATATATGTTGATTTATAAGAGAAAAAATAATTTTGTTTGTCTTTGTATTGTTTCTATTTAGGAGAGTCTATCTAAACTCAAAGATATATTCAATAAATTAAATATCGTTGGAATAAATTTATTTTTTTATTATTAAGAATAATGATTTATATTATTTTATTCCTGGAAATTTTCTAGGAACAATTGTGCAAATTTGAGTTCTCGCCTATATTTTGTTCAGGCAACAAACGTCTTGAATCAACATAAAATCCTAAGAGATCGACAAATATTTGCCGAGAGTTGGCAAACATAGGAGAAATGCAAGGCCTCACGGTGTGTCTTCAGGGATCTCATTTCAAGTACATTAAAGGAAAATACTAGTGAGTGCCAACCCCTTGTGCACATAGCAAAGTGTCTAAATACAGTATTCATGTTAAATATTTCAAAATTGTTTAAACAAATGTCTGATATTTTAGAAAAAAAGGTTATTTTTAAATTGCTAATTTACTCAAAGAACGATTCATTTCATTATGATTGTATAAATCAGGGTCTGAAATCGAAAATTATCCTTTCCACAAAATCATTTAATAATTATTGTATTTGATTTTTAATTTAAAAAACATGTCTGATTTTTAAATAATTTTTATTTTATTTCTTAAAGACATTTACAACTGTATTAAATACATACATATAGTAAATTTGAACATGTTGTATATAATGACATGAAAGCACTTGCTGAGTAACTACAAAATGGTAGCACTCTAATGATATGTTTACATTAGGAGATCACGGAGCCATCTTCTTTTCATAAGCCTCGGAGGGTTATCAGGAATTGAAGAGGGAACAAGGTTAGAAAGGAGAGGGTTGGGATGATTCTGAAGTTTATTATGGAAGGATAGGTATCTGGATTGGGCCATATCTAAAACAAAAGAAACATTAAGGTCATTATGGATGGTTTTACTAGTAAAAAGTAGGGGACATTGAGGATTTTACGAAGGATTTTGGATTGTAAGGATTAGATACGAGAGGAATTCGATGGCTTAGTGGAGCCCCATAGCTCAACTCCGTAAATCCAAATAGGCCTTATTATAGTCAAGTATATGAGTATTTTGTAATTAATTGGATGTTTAGAGCGTTTGTCTAGTAAGTGCTGAAGTAATCGGAAACGCCGAGTGGTTTCTTGTCGTTTCAGTCTAGTATAAGGATTCCAAGTTAGTCGTTTGTCCAGGAGGAGTCCTAGGTATCGGATTTGCTCAACAGGGATAAGTGGAATATTGTTAAAGGATACTGTAGGACAGGAAGTCGTTGATTTACAAATAGAATTTTAAATCTATCATTGATGTATATTTATTCGATTAAAAATAATAAATAATTTAATGTTTTTTTTCAATATATAATGCATAATGCATCTCGCACAATAAATCCTTATTATTTTTAGATATTTTAGAAATAATTTATTTACTATAAGATGCTCTTACCCTGAGGAGACGAGAACTTGAGCTGAGCGGGGCAAACATGCCCGAGCCTTGGCAAACGCAGCCAGTGGCAGTTCGGTTGCAGGCGGCCAGGTCCCAAGTTTGCCCGCTGGAAGTGGTCCCACACAGGTCCCCCGTTGACAGTCCGCAGTTGAGCAACAGACCCGCGGTAGCAGCAACAGCCACCACTGGCCCTGACACCTCGAATTCAACATCTCTTCCGTCTCTGCAAGAGAAAGGACTAATTATTAGTTGTCAATAAAAGTCCATAACACACTGCAAGCTTAATCTGCAATTCTTATAAAATGTGGTATATATCTATACAAACACGTAATGTCTAATTCGGAACTCTCTATGTGCTTCCAAATACGTAAAGGCAACAGTCTTACCCCAACATAGGAAACGAACATTATGATCCAAAATATGGTATATGTTCTACCAACAAAGGCCTTTGTAACCATGCCTTTATAACTCGGACCATCTAGTTAGATTATTTTATTTATTTATTGTACATTAAATTTGCCACTGCGTTGTTACGCATCTGCGTTGTTTATTCTGTCTTCTTTTATTCAAGACCCTTGCTTAACTTGTAAGCAGGATATCTCTAGTAGATCACTGCCTTTTTAGGCTCAGCAGGCAACAGAGAGGAAGATAGAGACAGTTCGACTGTGTTTGGATAACTGAGAATAGAAGAATCAAATGTTGTGTACTTGTTGTGTTTGTAGGATTTTACTTATGGTACGTTCATGTCTGTGTATATGGTATGATTTTAAATGAACAAAGGGGTATTGACGATTTTACGAAATATTTTGGATTGTGTGGTTTGAATTTTGTTTATGTGTACGTGTTTTGTGGAACTCCAAAGTTCTGATCCATAATTTCAAATATGTCTTAGTACGGCGGTGTAAATTTTAAAGGTAAAAATTGACTAAATAGGTGATAATTGACTTCCTATAAACTAGATTATATAGGTAAAAATTGAATGATAAGCAGTTAAAAAGTATGCTTCGAACCGTAAAGCAGTCCAATATGTTTATTTGTCAAAGCATAAGTTTAACCTGACATTAAAACAAGTTTTGAACACAAACAAGATCGTGCAATGGCCCTCTCACTATTAGTCATGTTTTCCAGGAATGACCGTAGTACCATTATATCAGTAGTATTAAACAATTCCCAATCAAACATAAGAACAGTTATACATTTTCTTAAAATTCATAAGCTATAAAACAAATTTTGAAATAAAGAAAAAACTTTCATTTTATTGTATTTTTTTTCCTTAAATATTCTATTTATTTATTAATAGTTTTTTCATTATTTATTACTTTTTTCTCTCTGAGGAGTTTCTAAACTCAACAGATGGTCTCACAGGCGTTGATGACCATTGGGTTTTACGCCTTTAAGCTCAAACAAACTAACGAGATCCTTTACGGACCGATTTAAATATAAATTGTACCTTTAAAAAATACACTAGATTTATCTGTTCCTAGAGTACGAAAAAATAACTATTGGCTTAATTTATTTATGTTATGTTTAATTACTTACGCGTACTAGTCTAATCATTTCTTACTATTTATATGCTTTAATGTAACTTATCCACTTTGAAGTCCTGGCAATGACCAGATTCTTGAACCTCTGTTACTCAAGTGTAACTGACGAGGTCAGGAGAGAAGCATTGGGATCTCCTGGAGTCCTACTTTGCCTTCCACATTTAGGGCACAAAGTTTGACTAAGAGTCTCCTGGGTAAATATAGTAAATAGGTGTGATTGTATTTTTTCAAGGTAAATGAAAATCTAAACAATATTTCTTATCCATAAATTTCTTTTTTAATTAATATTTGACGTTTAGGGATTTCTTTTACCCCATCTTCAGACTATTTATTTACTTTGTACCTGTAGTGTTGACTAGGCTTTTCTAGAGAAGGGTTCATACTGAAATTAAGATATTTTAAAAATAAAAAAATAACACAAATATAAACACACACAAAAAAATAAATTGAGGTGACACAATTATTATATTATATATTATGATAATTGTGTCACCTCAATTTATTTTTTTGCGTGTATATAGATTTATGTATTGTGTATATATAGTCTAAAGATGGGATAGTATAAATCCCTAAACGTCATATATAAATTAATTTAAAAAAATTGTAAAATAGAAAAACTGTTTAGATTTTCATATAGCTCATTAAAAACATTTCCCGTAGGTTTTTTGAACATATTTTTTAAATTTTAATTTCACTCAGCTTTTTTATTTTATATATACTAATATTCTTTTTCTCATCTAATTGTTCTTATTTTCTTTATTTTAATTATTTATATTTATGTCTCTTTTGTATGTAAATATTGTATGAATTAATATTATGCCATAATACTTAATGCCCTTCAATATTTCAACATATACGTTTTATAATATTTCTTCCTATTTATTATTATCATGACGCTGTTATCTGGTCTTAGCTTACTCCTAACGAAAATTAGGCCGAAACGCCGCTGCAGATAAAATAAATAATTTTTGTGTACTTCCAATGAATCCAATCAAACTAACTTCTCTCAAGAATTTACAGTCACCCATTTCTCCACCATTATAAATTAATAGTATATTAATTATAATTATAATTCTTGGTAAAATTGAGGTAATTACATTTGCAGGGTTCAAATGCCAAAATAGTAAGATATTTTGCATACAATAATGGTCAAAAGTACACGGAATCGACTAATGTGGCCTGTAATTTAAGAATTACCATCATACGACTTTTTATAAATAATGAAGCATAAACATAAGATTTTAATTAATATAAGAAACATGGCGTTCTATAAATGTCGACTGTAACGGACAGCGGGCCGGGGAAGTAAAATAGAGCCCCGGTAAATGCGCCGGGCCAACAAAATTGCCTGTCAAACTTCCCCTATCCAACCTGGATCCGGAAGTTTCAATTTTCAACAAAACACAAACAGGTCGCGCGTTATTTTTCAGGTGTGATTAATATTTCTTTGAAAAACTTCTATGAAGTCCCTAGAACCGGATATTTATAAATACATACTGTGATAACCCTTTTTTTTTTGGATTTAATGAACTACTACTACAAAAAAAAAATAATAATAATCATTTCCATACGCGAAAATCATTTTTCCATTAATAGTTTCATTTTTATTACCGAAATAAATAATTAAAGGTGCACAAAAATACAGAAATGAAAAACGCTAGAGTTTGTTAAGCGGTAGTGTATACTTAAAGCGCCGGCTTGTGCCAAAGGATCTGAAGTTTTAGCCATTACCAACAATGATTTAAAAAACAAAAATTTTCAAGTCCATTTTCTTTGTAAAAAAAAATAAAATAAGAAGAAAGCAATAAGTTACAAAATATAATAATCACAAAAAAAAAAAAAAAAAATTAACCCCAATTAACACGTAACATCACTTTAAACGCGAGAATAAAAGAAATTCAATAGGACTCACCATCGCAGAAATTAAGCGAGCCTTTCAGTTAAAAAATGACTAACTCCAATTATAACATTTTTTAAATATTAATTTTAGTGATATTTCTAGTGGGAAAATTTATACATTTATTCAGAGTTCTATGTTTGATCATTGCAATCGCTTATTGGAATCAACTTAATCACTGTCTGTACATGTACAACAAATTTTCAAACAAGAAATATCACTAAAATAACATAACTCAAAAATGATGAAGTCGGAGTTAGTCATTCTGCCAACTGAATGGCATAAATATTACAGTTTAATTTATATAATGAGATACGAACCAATCAAAAATAGAGAAATTGAAAGTAAAGACTACAAATTACCAAAAAATATTTATTCTCCTATGTTTATCCCTCATTCTCTTCTGTTTTGTAACCGATTTTTTTTTTTTTTTTTTTTGTAGTAGCTAATGACCAACTTTAGTATTGTCAATAAAACAAAATGGAAATAGTCAATATAAATAAAAATGTAAGTATTAGTCTTAAAAAAAAACACTAATATACAAAAGTTCCCTAATGTTTGCTTTGAAATTTATTGATACGACGTTGCAATGAAATTTAAGAGTTTGTTTCATAAATATTTCAATACCATGCGGCCTTTCGTTTTGAAATAGCCGCCCAAAAACGATAGTCGCTGTAGAGTATAGCGCCAAAACGGCTAAAATAATTTGAATTAAACTTGGCTGAAATATTCTCGAATGTATAAAAAATATAACATTGTATTACAAAAAATGTTAGAAACATGCAAATTGTTAAATATTCTCCTGAAATTTTCAATAATGAACATGATCGTATTTCGACCGATGCGCGAAAAATTAAAGCAAAAAACATTTTTTTTTTACATTTTGTTGAAGATTTAAATAGTTTCTTTCTCCCTACAAATACTTTGCCTATTTCTTGTGTATTTAGCCAAGGCTAATTTATTTTTTTTTCTGGCCCCAGAATCAGGATGAGAAGGGACGTAGAAGTAAAATGGTACTTTTTTTTTACTGGTTTATTGATAAATATTAAATATAGACTCAAATAAGAACATTTATGATAGAGATCGGAGAGCATATTCCTACCATTTCGACATAAAACATAAATGAATAAAGTAATATCAACATAATACATAGAAATAACAACGAAATAAAACAGCATACTGAGAAAAAATAATAAAACATATCAACATTTTTTAAAAAAATAATAAATAAAATGAAATGTACTTAAAAAAATAAAATAAACATTTTTGATGATACAATAATAAAAATAAAAATCAGAAAAATGTCATTTATAAACAATTTCGTTGCTTTGTATATATAGCAATATAGGTCAATTGGAAACGAAAAAAATATTTTTAAAATATTCCATTCATCAAAAATCATTACAGATTAATTTTTTAATATTTACTCAAGGTTTTTAGTTCATGATTGATCCGTTAAGATCCACTAGCTCTTCTATTTGTCTTCATTTTTACAAGGCCTAGATGCAATGGTTAAAAAAAAATGTAATATTTCTTTATAAATGTCAGGGAATGTATAATATATCTAACCAGACGCCATTTTGAAACTGAATACATTTGCATTTAAATGCTTCTTGACAACGAGTTATAGAAACTATGAAGTTTATTATTCATTGCAAAATGAATAGTATTTTTGTGGTTAAAAATGAATTTCATGTATAAAAAAAAGTGGGGAAAATTTTGTTTTGAAGTTCCTCATTTCCAAGACGGAAAACTATCCTCAAGGCAAGGCAATTAGTTGTTGCAGTGGCTAGACGAACTTATTTTTTTATAAGCTCTTGTCCCGTTAATTACCCTTATTTGTCTTTGCCAAGACCGTTTTATACGGGGATGAAAAATGGTTTCCCGCAGATTTTTGTCAGCGCTGTCTCAGCGTTTTATTTTTCCGTCGGTCCAAGTGATTAATTGTCATCCTGCTTACGAGCTTCTATGTGGCTTAAACTAAAACTATCAGGGAACGTAACGGAACTTTTTCTTGCTGAATATTATGAAAATCTTTATAATTTTAGTTTAATTTGTAGTAGTTATAATTGAGTAACTTTTTTTTTTCTCTTCAGATGTTAATCCGCACTTGGCATGAGTGTGACACTAAGAGATGAATTATATTGAATATAGATATTGGCAGTGCAGGCATCAGGAAGTATAGTACTCAGCAGCACCTTTGTTTCCTTCCTTAATTCAGGAAAATAGATCTCTATGTGAGCCGCGACCATTTTGTTTATAAGTCTATTGTATGTGTTGAAACATGAAATCAGAAGTAAAGAGTACGTAAGTGTTGGTCGACAGGTTGTTGTTGTTTTAGTGTATGTACCGCTGAAGTGAGTACAAAGTCCTATAGCTTGTTTTAAGCCGTTATGTAAAGTTTTGATGTTTACATACCAGATAGCTGCTGGGAATAATGTTAAAATTATATGAAAATATTGTAGTTTTTTTAAGTGTTTTTTTTTTTTTTTTTGCTGAGCCATAAATCTATGAGACTTATTTCCATAGATAATAAGAACTGTTTTAGTAGGTATATTTAAGCAGGTGTGTATAAATAGAAGTAGTGTAATGAAGAGTGAGCAACAAAGATTGTCTAGCCTTTGTAGTTTAAATGTAATAGATGATGTATACCACTACGTCGCAGTTTGTCCGATTTTACAGAAACATAGAAACTAATATTTTAAGAACAAAATCATAAACCGTAATGAACTTATAAACATATTCAATGGCAAAGATTTGAGCAGTTTATATATATATATATATATATATATATATATATATATAATATATATATATATATATATATATATATATATATAAATATATATATATATATATATATATATATATATATATATATATATATATATATATATATATATATATATATATTATATATATATATATATATATATATATATATATATATATAAACTGCTTATATATATATATATATAAATATATATATATATATATAAACTGCTCAAATCTTTGCCATTGAATATGTTTATAAGTTCATTACGGTTTATGATTTTGTTCTTAAAATATTAATTTCTATGTTTCTGTAAAATCGGACAAACTGCGACGTAGTGGTATACATCATCTATCTATATATCATATATATGCTTATAAATATAGAATGTTTTTAATCCAGCAATACAACACAAAACATTCTTTAGTTATATGTAAACAAAAGCAAGTATAAGATTAACGTTATGCAATAAAAAATATTTGTTTCTTATTTTTTGACAAATTAAATTTTATTTAGATCATATGGATCAGATAGTTTTCGATTGATTCATATTGTTTTAAATAACAAAATGCTGTTTAATTTTTCCAAAGTTATTGTTTTTATTGTTATTAATTCTTTTCATTGGTATTTTTAGGGTGACTCCAGGCAGACGGTTCTATACCATTGCAAATAAAAAAAAGTTTTATTTAAAAAAAAAAGGAATATGTGAAATTTTTATAAAATAAAGCTTTCCTTCAATCTACCCACCTTCAATCTATCTATAGGTACAGCCATATTTGAGTAGGAAAGTTTATGTATTCAATTTTCGTGATGTATTTGTAAAAAAAGGAGAGTTCAGTGTTTTCAGTCGCTTGTTTAAAGTTTATATTTTCATTTTGAAATGTAGACCATTATAGTCTTTTATTACTTTATTTCTTACGTTTGATTTTTCAGATATAATTTAACACACAATATCTGCTTATGTATAAATACAATCCTGTTTCTCTATGGTGAATATGAATCTTGCACTAAACTCCAAGAAAATATTTTTTCCAAATAAGATAAAACAGTAATCAAAATTATAACACACAGTAGTATAATGTATAAAAATATTTATATATACAGGATGTTTTAATAGTTTTAACTATAATTATTAATTATTAGAACTATTAATAGCTTCAATAGTTTTAAGCGGACTATTCTTTTCTTCATAATCTTCTCAATAGATCAAAGCAAAGAAGAATACAAGTTGTAATTTATAGCGTTTTTATTTCTATTTTTACGTTTCTGGGATGCTTTATTTTCCTCTTCAGCATCTAGTATGCCCCAGTATTAGGTGAGTCCAACTAAAATACGTTGATTAATTGATTTTCTTTTTTTTAAATTTTACTTTTAGATAATATTCCGCGCTAAATACTACTTTTTATCAAAGTATCAAAACGTCTAAAATTTCGTGTGTGGTTTTATTTTATAGTAGTCTACAACCTTTTCAATTCATTAAAATTCTCGGAAATTTAGTATTTTCAAAGTGAAGATCGGTATACTTTGTCGATCTAACGAGTTACTAACGTAAGTATGCCTGTATTCAAGTTGTTTAGTATTTTAATTAGTGTAAGTTTCTGTATGTTTATATTTATATATTTTTAATATTATTATTTCCTTGTTGTACTATTTAATTTATTTTTATTTATTGTACACATGGTATGAATGAACTCGTGTTCTTTAAGAAATGTATGATTTAGGAGAAAAAAGTTAAGTATTAAAACTTATGAAGACCCACTGCCTTTCCACTTGAATCAATAAATTTTGTAAAATGATGTATGCCAAACGGCCCAATATTTTTGTGGGCCAACTTTTTTTCTCGATTTCTTACTAATATCGACCAGTTTTTAATATCTCATTTAACTAATTAGTGTAATCATAAAACACCCAAGTACTGAGAAGAATAAAATTAAAAATCAATGTTAATAATCTGATAAAAAGGAGTATTTACCGCCGACTATTAGGCTGTGGAGAAGAAATAAAATAAAAAACAATGAAAGACGGTCCAGAATAAGTAGAAATGAAAATAATTATATAGGGCATGATCAGGTGCTTCTCAAAAAAGCAATTAATTCAAGTTCTGTTTTTTTTACACAAAAAAAAAAGGAAATAAATAATTTATTGTAATTATGCTTAGTGAAAACAATGAAAAAGAGAATTTTACAGCACCACTTAAATAAAAAAAAACAGGTATAGTCTCTCCTTTTAACTTATTCCGAAACAAATGTCAACTTAATTAATACAAACATAAAGCTTATCAAACAAGAAAGTTTTTATAAAAGTGGAGACTTCGGAGTAGGCGAGGCTAATAAAAATTCCTTTGAATGCATTTTTTAAAAATGAAAAGCAGCTTAAAAGACCTATTGAAGTGATTTTGGCAATGACAAATTATGGTTTTTTATTTGTAGAACATTTTTTTTTTCAAAATCAAAAATTATTTTATTTACATATACATACAACACAATATGTCTTAATAATGGTTGCATGGTTATGTCAACATAACCTTACACATGTTATAATAAAGTGGTATGATTGCTATTTTTATGCTAAAATCAACTTTGTACAGTAGGAAAAAAAAAAAAAGTAAAAAAAGAACCTATATAAGTTATAAAAATGATTAAATAACATAAAACTATATACCGTCATTAAAATATATAAACAAGATAAAACTAAACACACAGTCACATATTTTATTTATCGTAAATCATTATTAAATTATCATTGTGGAAGTATGTTGCTGCTTGTTTATTTGTAATGTTATGAAGTTGTGTTTTGTCATGTCAGGAGTATGTGCTTTGTCCGTTTGTGCGTGTACCGTTTCAGTTATTTCTTGTCAAAGTTTCCTATTGCTTTGATCATGGGATCATCAGATATTTTTGTAATCTCAAAGAATCTGTGTTATAAAATAAATGCATTATTTTTTAGTTGGTAGCCGCAATTCTATTGACAGTTCAATTCTATTAGTGGCTATTTCGGGCTGAAGCCCCTCTCTTCACCACGAACGGTAAAATATAACTTTATAGAAAAAATATTAAAAACTATCTTAAGAGATTATTGTTCGTGTGATTACATTTAATAACATTTCGAGAATCACTTAAACACCATTTCATCTAGGTAGTTAATTTCTTTCTTTCTTTTTTCAAATTAATTATTTTATAAATGAAAAAAAAAATAATAAAAAGCCCTTCCCCCCAAAATTAAATCCAGGATCCGCTAGTGCCTTCAATTCATCATAAAAAACTGTCTCTCATTAAAAAAAAAAATAAAGCAAAACATAAAACTTGGATTTAATGATTTTCTGTGTGGAACAGGACGTTGGCCTGTATGGATATTTTTGTTGGAAATGAGATGCTGAAAGATCTCCTTGCCTATGTATGATTCGCTGATCTTAATACACATTGCCTACAAATCGACAGCCATACTGCTAAAATATGTCATACGAAAAACAAAGTGCAAAAACTATTATTTAGTTACTATAAACTATTCAAAAGAAATAAACTCCTCAATTCTGATTTTACGAACTAGATACCGCATGTTAAAGACAAAGATTTGTTTGCATTTCTTAACATGCGCGCGTTCAAGAAAATCTTGAATGAATAAACATAAATATTATGATTGGATACATCGTAAAAATAAACAATCTAATCGCGTAGTTGATCAGTGTATCCTATGTTTATGTAATATCACCAAATAAGCCAGTACAGATACTTGAGATAATCAATCCAATATATGACAAATTAAATATGATTATTATTTCCTTCAGGATCTTTAAAATGAGAAAAAGGAAAATAAATTAAAGATGCATGAAAATCTAATATTATATTTAATATATTAGCTTAAAATCCTATAATTGAAAAGGTAATTGTTGTTTTCTTTTTTCTATTCCTTATATTTTATGAAAACTTTTTCATACTAAAATAATATTTTTTTCTATTTATTCAAGGGTTGAAAAAGTTACTTATAAGAATTGAGCGTTTTGATGTTATGTGTTATAAGAATGTGGCAATGGCATTAGGAGTGATAAGACTCATAACTGTAATGTAAACTTAAAATACGTTTTTGGATTTGATTGCATAATTTCTCAAATTCATACAGAGAGTGTCTCAGTTCTTAATGGAGAAAAACTCTTGGGGAAGGGGGAAGGAGTGATTCTAGATAAAATTTCCAACAAAATATTTCATTTGATAGATGGGCCGAATCCGAACGGAATAGGATTTAAGACCAATTTTGTGTCTTCCTTAAAGTTATCATTACTTAACTCCCTAATTATATATTATACGGTATTATTATTATTATGAATTATTTTATATTTTATTTTATATCTGTATATATTTATTTAAATAATTTTGTAAATAGCTTAGTGTTTAAGAAGTTATCTCATAAATTTTAATTTTAATATTTAGGTTTATATATATATACATATTTTTTTTTTCTTTTTCTTAATTTTCTCTAACACTTATCATGATGGATCTGGATAAGAACACATCATGTGAAGACACGGAGGATGAGACACCCTTTTCGGAAATTAGCGAGACCGACTCGCAATATTTGAAAAGGCGTACACTCCAAAAGCGTCTCCGAAACTCAGTTCCCGGATCGGGAAAAAACTCACCTAATAAAAAAAAAAAGAAAAATAAATCAAATAAGCAACCAGAACAAGATAAATCTCCACCGAGAACTAGGAGCAAATCTAATGCCACTCAATCAGAGCCAACTGCACCAAAAACATCAGAAAGCAAAAATTCAATTCAAGAAAACAACCTATCTCACAAGACTCCGCAGCTTCAAGATTTTTCTGATCCTGAGCCGCCGCCAATATTTGTTTCAAAAATTAAGAACTTTATGTCGTTTGGTCAAAAAATTGCAGATTTGATCGGACAGCCAAATTTTCGATTTTACTCGAGAGTGAACGACATCAAAATTAATACTAATTCAAGAGACAATTATAAAAAACTAATCAATTTCTTAACAACCAATAACTACGACTTCCACTGTTACCAATTAAAACAAGAAAAGGCGTATCGAGTGGTCCTGAGAGGACTACATTCAACCACACCCATATCTGCTATCAAATCGGGCCTCGAAGAAATCGGTCATAATGTCAGGCACATAGCACCTGTACTACATCCTAGAGAAAGATATCCGCTACCATTATTTTTTATAGACCTGGAACCAGCAAAAACCAATGTTGAAATATTCCAGGTTCAACGATTGGTTTACTCAATTGTCCGTTTTGAGGAACCGAAACAGAAGCCTCTAATTGTACAATGCACTAAGTGTCAAAACTTGGGCCATACAAAGGCCTATTGTTATCACGAAGTCAGGTGCGTTAAATGTGCCGGCCTACACGCTTCAGACACTTGCCAGAAGCCAAGAGATGAGCCTGCGATGTGTGCCCTTTGTAGCGAAGCCCATCCTGCGAGCTACAGAGGATGTGAAGTATATAAAAATCTTTACAAACAAAGATCACGAAACTCAGCGGTGAAAAATCTTGGATCTGCTCAGAAAACTTACACTGAACCACCTGAAATTGAAAATCAGGATATTTTCCCAGCATTGCCGACTTCACCTTCCCTCGTCATCCATCAACAACCATCCATCTCTACAGCTAAGGACTCACCACACCAGAATCTCAGAAATTCTCACTCTCAGTCTTCCACCAGTAAGAAGCAACCTCAACGTCAGGCGCCTCAGGCCTTCCAATCCAAGCCCAAAATCCCTAATACTCAGCCTCAACCTCCTCGCCAGCAAATCCCTCCTCATCATTTACCCTTAAGAGTCAAACTCCCGCCAGAGCATCCACATCCAGCTCCATTCGTTCCTAATCCCAGGATGAATCCCCCTCCACAAGTCCAACAGAATTTAGATCCTCCTCCTCCTCGTACCCCACGACGGGCCCATCCCCCACCCAACATTCCTAGTCGCATAACCTACCCATCACAACCTCCTGATCCAAACCCACTTCCCAGCCAAACACCATTCGACATCAACACTATCTTATCATCATTCCTGATAGATCTTCAACAGACTATCAAACCGCTCATAACCCTTCTAACCAGACTCCTTTCTGAAATCCCACTTAGCTTCCCTCGATGAACTCAAAGTCCCTAGCTATCCTCTTATGGAACGCTAATGGACTGCTAAACCACCGTGACGAACTAGACATATTTCTCCATGACAATTACATTGACATTGCCCTCCTAACAGAAACTCACTTCACCCAACGGACACATTTCTACATACGTGACTACATCACCTATAGATCTGACCACCCAGACAACACTGCATCCTTATCCACAAATCTTTACCCCATTCCCTTATTCCTTCTATTCCAACAGATGCCATTCAGTCAACTTCTGTAATCCTCTCAACTCGTCCTTTCCATCTAACACTTTCAGCTGTATACTGTCCTCCTGGCAATTCCCTCTCGTACAGCCTACTTGAATCCTTTTTACAATCCCTCGGATCGCGCTTTATTGCTGGAGGAGACTACAATGCTAAACACCAACGATGGGGTTGTCGATCATCCAACTCCCGTGGTAATACCCTTTCACAAGTTTCTTCTTCCAACAATTATTCTATTCTCTCGCCCATGAATCCTACTTATATTCCAACATCCCTCAAAAAACGTCCCGATATCCTGGACATATTTATCACCTCCCAGATTTCCTCCTCCCAAACTATAATCAAATCCCTGGATGACCTTTCTTCAGACCATAGTCCAGTTCTGCTTTCACTACATTCTGACTTTGCTCCTAAACCATCACTTCCTAAACTGATCACTGGACGAGTAAACTGGGACAAATTTCGTGATGATTTGGAAAACAAACTAGACCTCAAAATCCCGCTAAAAACAAAAGAAGACATTAACGGTGCCATAGAAAAACTGACATCATCAATAACAGACAGTATAAATAATAACACCTTTATCAATAAGATTAACTTCCCACAAAATACTAACTTGCCACAGCATATTCGCATTTTATTAAAGGAAAAACGCAGAGCAAGATCGAAGTGGCATAGGACTAGATAAACAACAGATAAATCGCATTACACACAACTGACTAACAAACTGAAATCAGAAATTAGAAAATACAAAATTCAAAGTTTACTAAATTTTACTGAAAAACTTACAACCACTGACAAATCATTATGGATGACCACCAAAAAACTTCTTAAATTTCAAGACTTTAATCACCCACTACTTACTGATTCCCAAACCTGGTCCAAATCCGACGAAGAAAAGTCCCAACTATTTGGACAACATCTTTTCCAAACTTTTAATCCACATCCCGAAATCCTTAATTCAACTCACATCAATTGTATTGAAGCAGAACTGGATATTCCTCTCCAAATGTCTCTGCCACCCAAAGCATTTCATCCCATAGAAATATCCAACATCATTCAAAAATTACCTACCCGTAAAGCTCCTGGACATGACCTAATTACATCCCAGATCCTAAAACTTCTTCCTCGAAAAGCCATCCTATTCCTTACTTATATATATAATGCTGTACTCCGTTCTAGATATTTTCCTGATCTTTGGAAACGATCTATTGTTAAAATGAACCACAAACCCAAAAAACCACCAGAATACCCATCCTCTTACCGTCCTATCTCTCTTTTACCCATCATGGGCAAAATCCTAGAAAAACTCATCTTAAAACGCCTGTACCCTATCCTAAATTCTAAACACATAATCCCAGATCACCAATTTGGTTTCCAAACTTCCCATTCCACTATACAGCAATGTCATCGTGTGGTAGACGTAGTCTCCTCTGCATTGGAGCGCGGAATGTACTGTACGGGAGTCTTTCTCGACGTTGAACAGGCGTTTGATAGAGTTTGGCACCCGGGACTGCTGTACAAACTCCGAAAATTCCTACCACCTACATACTTCCTCATTATCCGTTCCTACCTTACTGATAGATACTTTAAAGTAAATCACAATAACGCCTATTCATCCCTTTTTTCCCAGTCTGCTGGTGTTCCTCAAGGTAGTATCCTAGGTCCTATCCTCTATACAGTTTATACAGCTGACATCCCTACCTGTCCCAACACTGTCATCACCACATATGCCGATGACACATGTATCCTATCAGTAAACAATGACCCAGCAATTGCATCCCAAATGCTTCAATCACACATCATAAATCTAGAAGAATGGTGTCAAAACTGGAGAATTAAAATAAACTCCAATAAATCCCACCAAATTACCTTTACCCTTCGTCGTAAACCAACGACTTCCTGTCCTACAGTTTCCTTTAACAATACTCCACTTATCCCTGTTGAGCAAATCCGATACCTAGGACTCCACCTGGACAAACGACTAACTTGGAATCCTCATACTAGACTGAAACGACAAGAAACCGCTCGACGTTTCCGATTACTTCAGCACTTACTAGACAAACGCTCTAAACTTCCCATTAATTACAAAAGACTTATATACTTGACTATAATAAGACCTATTTGGACTTACGGAGTTGAGCTATGGGGCTCCACTAAACCATCGAATTCCTCTCGCATCCAATCCTTACAATCCAAAATCCTTCGTAAAATCCTCAATGCTCCTTACTTTGTCACTAATAAAATTATCCATAAAGATCTTAATGTTCCTTATGTTTCAGATCTGGCCCAATCCAGATACCTATCCTTCCATAATAAACTTCAGAATCATCCCAACCCTCTCGTTTCTAACCTTGCTTCCTCTTCAATTCCTGATAACCCTCCGAGGCGTCTGAAAAGAAGATGGCCCCGTGATCTCCTAATATAGTCATATCATTAGAGTGCTACCATTGGGTAGTTACTCAGCAAGTGTATTCATGTCATTATATCAATTATGTCCAAATTTACTTGATGTATTTATGTAATACAGTTGTAAATGTCATAAAGAAATAAAAAAAAAAGTATTATTATTAAACACTTTATTCAGAAATATTACAATTTGTCACAGTTAAGGACACTTATCATAGAGTTCAGAGAATACATTCATACCGTATATACAAAAATATAAATAAATAAAGTAATAACAAAAGAATATGAAAAAAAAACAAAAGAGAAAAGAAAAAAAAAATATATATATATATATATATATATATATATATATATATATATAACATCTTTTATAAAACATACCTATATATATATATATATATATATATATATATATATATATATATATATATATATATATATATATATATATATATATATATTATTTACAATTTGCCAGGAGATCTCCCAACCAATCCTGTCCCCTCCACATGTGGAGGGAAAAGGGAGGCTTAGGAGATCCCTACGCTTCTCCCTCAGCCACTTCATTGGTATTTAAAACCAGCGGAGGATGAGTAAGAGCGCTACAGCCACAGACACTCATGACTTGAGTGGAGAATCTGGCCATTGCTAGAACTCCAAAATATCCATATTTACAAAAGGTCTCGTGGCCACTGCCGCTTTAACCTACGAAGGGGATTGTAGGGATGGGTGGTGCTTGATAGGGATTGTACAACGGGATTTGGGTGATGAGAAAGGTTCTGGTGAAATTTGGAAAATTTGGCTGGGATAAGATCAAGAATAAATGGGATATTAAGGTCATTATTCAGGGTTTATTGGTTATATATTATACGGTAAAATTTATAATAAAACTTTTGGAAGGTAATTAAATTGCCAACAAAACAAAAAAAAAATCATCGGAATCGAACAAGTTTTAGCGTCGATACAGCTTATTCTATTTTTTAAACATTTTTTAACTTATTACCTTTCTACAAATACTAGGTAAGGAAAGTATTGCAATCGGGTCAAATTTCTGACATGCGGTTCAATTTACAATGTTAGCTTACGGTTTTATATCCTGGTGTCAGAAAGGGGTGAGCGAGAGAATAAAGATGACTAAGTGAAAGTAAGAAAATCTGTTGCCCGCATCACACAATCTTCACTATTTCCTCTACTTTTAACTGATATTATTGTTTGACTAAGCTATGGCAAAAAGTTTTTGATTAGCAATATTAGGAAGTATTGAAATTTTTACACTGATCTACCTTAAGCCGGTTTACATTGCTTTAGTTTATCAAATAAATCGTACTCAAATCTTATGTTTGATAAATTTTCAGGAAAATAAATCTAGTTCAATTCTTTTTTGTTTCTTCATGAACATATGAAAAGATATAAAAACTTTTCTGAAATAGGTAGGAAAGTTGAGTGGACACACCAGATATTTTTTATTAAATAAAAATAAATTGCTCAAAAACTGTTCGAAACATTAATTAAATTCTAAGCACACCATCGTAAAGCAAACAAAAGGTTCTTTAAGGCAGCTGTACTTGAATTTACTAAGATCAACTATGAAAGGGACTTTCAGGAGGTCTAAAATGGTTGCTGTACTGCTGCAGTTACAGTACAGGTGGCAATGACCTGTTGGATTCTACCCAAGCTGAAGAACTCGAGGACATCAAACCAACTATAGAAAGAATACAAAATAAAGCATCAGTTTCCGTTAAAGATATTTTCACCTTTTATCAATAATATGATAAATATTTAGTAAGATGATGAATTTAACTAGATAGCTAAATCACAAACTGGAAACTTAAATTGTAATACATTTCCATCGACTAAACTCGCTTTAGTTGTTCGACGAGAATTAAATCCCAGATCGAGCCAAACGCAAAGGTATAGTGATTGAACCTATTTTTTTTTTGCCTTTGAGGGGTAAATTAAAAAGAAAAAGTAATTATTTTGCCGTTAGTGGAATTTTCTTCTCTTAAGGATGAAAGAGGGGGGGGGGTTAGGTGGAACATGACGGTGGTGATCCCTGACCGGAAACAATCCTATTTAATTCTCCCCCCTCCACTACTACTTCAAAGCCTTCTTTCATCAAAGCTTTCATCTCGAGGATTGGTTGTTCCGTAAAATATAAGTATTAAAACGTCTTTAATTACTTAGTTATCTAGGTCGGTAATCCAAACTTTCCTATTATAAATTGAACTTAGAAGTCTGAAGTTAGGTAATAGTTGAAATGAATTGATTACCGATTAAGATGCTCGAGGCAGCGACATCAATACAACGCCCGATCGGTGCGAATTGTCTCCAGGAGGCTAACGAGTTACACACACACGTCTTAGCGAGTGTCTGGTTTGTCTACCATTTTGAACGGTCAACCGTCCAAGTACTTACTACGGTTGACTATTCCAAGTCTCAGTCAGATCGACCACCCCCACCTCCATTTACATAATTAATTGAATTCGAAATAAATCAACAAAAAGTATGTTTAAAAAATTGTGAGAAATGGAAAAAGAAAGTAACATTTCTGTAATTTAATTACCCGAACAAAAATTACCCGTCATGCTACAGTAAAAAAAATAGAAACAGTAGAAAAAGAAAAAAAAACTCGAAAAGTAAGACGAAATATGATTACTAAAATATAAATACTTGCATTAATATCGAAAATGACTAATTCGGTGTCGGCCTTTCTAGTATTTAATATTAGGAATTAAGTTGTTTTAGGCATGGATAAATATTATTATTTATTTTAATATTTATTGCATAAAAATACATTCGGTCACACTCAAGGGCAGTAGGTATTAATGCTAAAGGTAAGTAGCCATTATTTTTTTTATTTTATTTATTTATTTTTTTCTCTATGCCTATGGACTTCTACTTTTTAAGTCATGAGTCCTCTTCAGAAGCTTGGGGCTGTTATAGGCAACAGTAGTGATCGTTTTTTTCTCTCTTCTTCGAGATATCCAGAGAGAACGTTTACTAACCGGACGCGAACACATTTCATTCCCTCTTCATCAGGAACTTTCCTGCAGGAAGTTCCTGCAATCACCTAGTTGTTTATGTGACAGTGAATTATCTGTCCTATAACCAACCCCTGATCTGGAGGACCAGGAACTATGGATTAAGACACAAGGGTCGCACACCTCCTCATGAATCTCAGAGTAAGGACGTTACCGTCTCCATGCGGGAATCGAACCTGCGTCTTAGTGGTCTAAGTAGTCGAGTAGAACATTCGCCTCATTATTTTAATTTATTATTAATTATTTTCTTTTGTGTACGTGTGTGTGTGTGTGTTTTATTAATTCCCGTGAACGGGATTTGAACATTTGATATCAAGTTTAAATAGGCGCCTTTACTCGCTCTAAACCCTGATCGGCCATCAAAACATAACTCTGAGGAATGCTAGGAAAGACCTTATAATGTATCTGAGATACGGAACATGGAACATCAAACAGAAAATAGAAGAAACAAAACATCAATGAAACTGGGGATCTGAAAAAAAAAATATATATATAATGAAATTAGCTCGACCACCGCGGTTCCAATTTTCAACATATCGTTAAGTGGGGTTAGTCCCATACAACAGATACCCTTATCATGATGTACCTATCAATCTAATAAAATTATGTCTCCTTGAAATTCTCCCAGCACTCCTTTTCATCTACAATTTCTCCCTGCAGAATTCAATATTCCCGACCTCTTGGAAAAAAGCCATTGTCCTTCCTTTAAACAAAAAGCCTAATCCATCCTCTCCCGAAGATTTCCGCCCAATATCAATCCTTTCCAATATTTCTAAACCCCTAGAAAAGTTAGTGCAATCCCAAGTTTCCAACTTCCTTGAACAATCCAATCAACTCGATCCTCTCCAATCTGGCTTCCGTCCTGGCTACCCTACACAATCTGCTCTGATTAAAATTACTAGTGATATCCAGACTGCAATAGATGACAAAAAACTAACCATACTTATACTTCTTGATTTCTCCAAAGCTTTCGATTCCATTATCCATTCCATCCTTTTCAACAAACTAAAATCATTATCCTTCTCCAATAGTTCCATCTCTTGGTTCCAGTCTTTCCTCTCACAACGAACCCAAGCAGTTTCCATACCTAATCAACCTCTATCTGCCTACCTTCCTTTATCCTCAGGAGTTGCACAGAGTTCAACCATGTCTCCTCTTCTTTTCAGTTCTTATATTAATGACCTAAATGATTCAATTATCCATTGTTCCCACCACCTTTATGCCGACGATTCTGAAATCTATTTATCCTTTTCTCCCGCTGAGTTATTGGTTGTGTTTGACAAAATTCAAGAAGATTTAGATCGAATTAGTGCCTGGGCCAACTTAAATGGATTAAGGCTAAATGCTGCCAAAACTCAGGCCATTCTCATTGGTTCCAAGCCCCTTCTTAGATCCCACACCAACTTTCCCTCACTCTATCTAAACAACCACCCCATCACCTTCTATCCCTTTGTTAAAAATTTAGGCTTTCTCATAGATCAAACCCTTTCCTGGAATCACCATATCTCTCATATATCCCGCCGAGCAATTTCTACCCTCAAACTATTCCATCACTTCCGCCATCTTCTACCCCAAAATACCCGTAGACTCCTAGTTTCCTCTCTCATCTTTCCCCACTTTGACTACAGCTGTGTGGTGTACGATGGCCTCTCGGTGGAACTGCGTGATAGACTCAAAAGACTTATGAATTGCTTCGTAAGATTTGTAATTGGAACACCGAGACGCTCCCGTGTCTCCCACCACTACACTGAGTTAGGGTGGCTCTTCCCCTCCTTAAGAAGACAATATTTCCTTGGCACTTTCCTTTATCAAATCATTACCTATCATCGTCCTTCTTATGCCTACAACCTTCTCCAATTTAAGTCCTCAATCCATTCACTCACTACAAGATCCCGACCCTCTGACCTATACATCCCTTCTCATAGATCTGCCTTATTCCAAAATTCCTTTATAGCCCGCTCTGTCAACTTTTGGAATTCCCTCCCGATCAAAATTCGACATGCCCCTTCCCTGTACACATTCAAAAACCTCCTATTCCAATTCCTGTTCCAAAAACAGTCAGATACCAGATAACTATTAATATTATATATGTATTGTGTAGCAATCATATAATCATAACACTTGGTAAGAGATAGTACATGCATTTCCTACTATCGACATAGGAATTTCAATACATACATTTTTTTTTATTCAATTATAAGTAACTCTTTATTTTTATATATATATATTCAAGTAAAGTTTTTTTTTTTTTTTTTATGAAATGAACTCATTGTATCTCTTTTTCGTTCTTCATTTCTCAAAGTGCATGTTTATGTTGTTCAATCCTTAAATATAATTTTGTTCATAGTTCAAGTAATTCGTTCATAGTTTTAATTGTTTTGTTCATAATTTTAAATGCTCTGTACATAGTTTTATCTGTATTGTATATAGCTTGTGCACCTAAGGTTTTCTTTACTTTTTATTTTATTTTATCAATTTTATTTATTGTTTCAACGTTCAGGCCAGTAATATTCTATTATTTTGTACATTATTGTTATTCTGAAGGGACTTAGTCCCAGAATAAAGTTTTTTTTTTCTATCTATCTATCTACCTAACTATAAACTAACATAGTTTAAAGCATAAATGAATAATACTACAATAAATAAACCTAAAGAAAAATAAGATATTAAAACATATTAAAATAAATATAAACAAAACAAAAATTAAAAATAAGCAAAATATATGATAGAAATAAAATTTAAAATAATATTTGAACTGTACGAATAATACTCAACAAAATCACAATGGCAAAAATAAATCAAAGTTAAATATAAAAATATATGTATACAAATAAATAAAAATTATCTAAAATCCTTTCTTACATATATAAGATATTTACATTCACCCAAGACTTCGAGCCAGGCTTTGCCTTCTAGCCGCGTCACTGGAATTGGTATCCAGTAGAGACATAGCGGGAACTGGAGCCATAAACATCCAGGACATTGGTTTAGAAGCTTGGTATTACCGAAGCTTTATAAATATATTTACAAAAGGTCTTGTTGAAAGTTTGTAAATGTAGTTCATGTTATAAGGACTTGTTTGTGACATAATATGGAGCATTAACTATTGTTCGAAGTCATTTGGGCTGGAAAAGTTGAGTAAGTTAAATATTCGAGAATCTAGGAGTCCCCCACAATTCAAGCACGTAGGTCTAGATTTGTTCCATTAAAATCTTGTTGAACTATAATTTGTTACCTTCCCGTATACTTGCACGAGTTCAGATGTATATTGATTGATATTGGACATGCAGATGGTTAAATGCGTGTTTGAAATAATCATGCGTTTTACAGAGACTGCACAACACAAGTGAAATATTGATGTAGGAATCAATTAGAAATCAACAGGCCAAAAAACAAACAATGTGTTCAGCTCTCAGTGGTTCGCATTCTCTGGGCATGGGTTTTCAATTCCCTTATAATAATTTTAATGGGGTTCATTCTCAACATAGTTTATCGTACTAAATTCAATGGTAAAGTATGTTTGTTAGCCTAAATAACGTAAAAGGTATTTTTTTTATCTTGTTCCTTTTCTCAACTCAATTTTAAATTATAATTATTGAATAATTATAATAATAAATTTCTTTATTAAAAAATTTTACATATGTCTTGTAAATGTGATCATCATTCGTCAACTTTCTCTGCAGCATTAACAGGAATGATTGATTGGAGAAATCTCCCAGCAAAGACATTCCTAACGCGATGTATTAATGTAGCAGATCCTTACTCCAGAGACGTTTGAGCCTTCTTGAGCCAAAAATACAGATATATTTAGTCAATTTCCATTATATATAGTAGATTAATGAAAAATTTACTCGTAATTATTTTTTAAAAAGTTATGTGCAATTAAAAGATATTTCAGTATAATAAAAATAATATTTTTAATTATATATTTTCAATATAAGCGATAATGATTAGAAATATGACATGTTAATATTTTTTAATTACATTTGAATCACAGCGCTTTAATCATTGCGATGGAATGAAGATTATTGTAGCAAGAGAGATAAGATATACAAATGAAATAACTATTAAAAAAAGGCAATTATAACATTTATGATATATTATATAATTTCATTATATATCATTCTAAATATTTGGTTGAATTTAGACGGGATCAGTAATAAAGCAGTTTTTCTCTTCTAGATAGATATAGAATAACTTTATTCTGAGACACAGTCCCTTGAGAATAACAAAGTAGAATAAAATAAAAGCTTACATCTGGCCAAAATAAGATCATTTTGCTATGTGGATGTATTATATCATTTCGATTAAAAATAGTTTAGAACATAAAAATGGTAAAAATGTCAATGTTAACTGAGCGAAATATAAATATATGAATTTATATATTTATTATATCACTTTATACCCAATAAATAATTTCAATGTTGGTAGCAGTTTCTCGAGGCCACATTACAACATCAATTTTAAATTTTCCGAGTTTCCAAAAACACAATCTATACAAATTATATTATAGTACAATAACTTGAAGAAAGTGCGTACAATATCATAGTCAATATATTAAAAAATATATGTTTTAATAACCATCTGATATATGTATCAAGGTTTATTTATTAAAGTATCTTCTGCGATAATAAAATGAAAAAACAAATCAACATTACTTCAATCTCATTCACAAGTTAAAGATATCGTCTCCCTCCAATCAGGAAAAGCCTCTTGTCAAGTCTTTGTGGCTTTATCTTCGTCTGAAATGTAGGCCAAATTAATTAGACAGGGTGATCCAATCGGAAGCGAGGACAGATGGGCCACAGATGTAAACGGCCTTGTCATTGGTTAATGCAGTTACCGCTCCACTGGGCCGACTAACAGATCGTAACTGCTCCCAGTGGAACAGCGATTTGTCACGAGAACAAGGTCACTGAGCACTGTTGTCTAAGTCATCACCTTCATCTATCAGTGATCACTTACCGTTCTGCTTCCGTCGTCGGATATGGAATATTATGATTTACTAAATACCACTAAATAAATATTCTAACTATTGTTGGTTCAATTACAGAATCGTTTTACTCCACTAATTATAACAATTATTATACATGGTTTGATCTCATTTTTGGACTTTTTTATTGTAGTAAGATCGCGTTCATTTTGTTTTTCGTGAAGCCAAAAAAAGGATACCTATTAGGAGGTTTGTGGTATTTCAATTTATGAAGCTTTCAAGCCAGGAAATAAGAGAAAAAACATGGAGCAGCCTACAGTAAATTAAATCAAATATCATTCAGTCAAGTCAACGAAGTGTTGTAGAGGGAAATGGAAGGAACATAATTTTTGACTTTAGGACTTTGTTCCTGAACGCTCACATTTAAAAAAAAGTTAAAGGGGCGCAAAAGAGTACTCTGAAGCACCCATTTCTTCTTAATTTTGGCTATATTATGAAAACAATGCGTCCTAACGATAGCGTCGTTCTATACTAACTCAATGCTTACTCTATGTGTCACAAGAATAAATATATTTATGTGATTCATAATTCTCTTATTTACGCGGTAGAATTAAAAAGAAATAACATCTTTTCGCTTCAAATTTTTGATGTTTTATAAAGCTGGAGCCTTAGTACAAAAGTTATGTTGAACTTTTGAATGTCGCTCAGGCGTTTAAAATCGTCTGACATCAGAGTATTTTGTTTAGACTTGAGACTATAGGTCGGGTGGGGTTTTTGGGCGATAAATTACGAGGTTATTACGCCCGTTGAGACTATACTTATAGACACTTACTATCTTATCCTTCAATCATTCCTCTTCATTCAACTAAACTAGGGCATAAATCATATACAACGGGATAACTAAATATTGATCAAGCGTCAGTAGAGTCTGGAGGTCTTCTTTTCAAACTGAAGACGATGCTTCCTCCAACCTACTATCTTATCCTTCAATCTTTTTTACTAACAGAATTATCTCTGTCTGCGAAGACACGGAACATTTTACAACTTAATCAGCCTTAGCAAAAGTACCTCAAGGGTCAATATTCACTCCGCTGTTATATATCATTCACGCACATGTTATTCCATATAGTCTTGCTTACTTACTTATCTTTACGTTATTATATCTTCTACTGTACATAGTTGTTTTATTATTATTTAGTTATTATTTTACTTTTGTTAATTTTATGGTTTCCGTATATATGGTGTGAATGCGTTCATATCTCACTATAATTATTATCCACGAGAAGATTATTATATTTCTAAATAAATTAAATAAGTAATAATTTAAAAAAAATCTTGAAACAAAAATATTCTTAGCAATACATCAAAATCCAATACACGCCCCACCTACTCTACAATATCACCTAATTAAATTTCATGACTGGTGCAAACTCTGAAAAACTTGAATTAACTAAAATAAATCACAACATATTACTTTTACTTCATGACGTGAAACTCGTCATCCTATTTACTTCGGCAATGTCCAAATTCCTCAGACAGATAAAATACAATATCTAGAACTGACATTTGATAGAAGAATTATTGGGGTCGAATGAAGAAAGACTTGGGGTCCACATACCAAGAACAAAACAAAAACTAAACCTAAGACTATGATTGCTATATTCACTCCTTTCAAGACGTTCGAAATTAAAACAGTCAAAAATTGAATACATACACTTATTGACTTAAGCCTATTTGGACCTATGCCTTACAGATAAAAAGACCCACATACGTAAACTACGCATTTTTCAATTAGAAACTTTCAGGACTAAAGTTCTCTTGAAGGTCAGTAACATTACATTACATAAAGGCTTACAGATGCCAACAGTTAACGACCAAATGCGAACATACCACAGAAGATTTTACAATGACTTACTCGAACACGCCCACTCACTGAATCATGGCATACCCACAACCAACATCTCCGATAGCACTCAAAAGAAGCTGGATGAGAGAACTCTATAAATATTAAATCAAGATAGGAAGGAACGCCGCAAAACACTCATCTCTCTCTCACGCCTACCAACGTCTTACTCCATAATCTTCTTCCCGACAGCATGCTCGCTGGTTGTTGGTATTCCAAGTAGGTGTTAATAAAAAAAATAGTAAAAAATAAGAGTTCAATTTACACTTTTGAGAATTAATAATTTAATCAAATTTTGGTTCAAAAGAAAATATAGGCCACTTTGACCAGTTGAATACAGCTGGTCTTTCAAAATTTAACGCCAGGGGAAGGAGAGACGCCCTAAATAATTCAGAAGACTGTGGACGACTGCGGGGAAGAGCCCTTCGTGTGGGCGAGTGCCTCTGATAGTAAAATGTCGCTGTCCGCAGTTACATAAATCAACAGGGCCATCTTCCAAGGCAATGGTGAATATCCAAGCCCTGGCAATCTCTTTCCTACAGGGATCTGGATAGTTTAGAAGACATAAATTGGAATTATTCTTTGAAAAATTAAGTACGTAACAGTTGATATTTATTAATTTGTAATAAATGTTTCTTGATAGAATTAAATTAACTTTCAAATTGATTGTAGGTAATTTTTGGAAAATGTTATATCATATTTTTTTTTTTTTTAATTTCTTTATTGAGTATTATAACAATCTGTCTGTTCGACATTGGTTATAGTGAGGTAGGATGACATTCACACCATATGTACAAAAAAATAAAATAAATAGAACAAAATAATAATCAAAAGTATATACAATAGACAATAAAATAAAATAACCTAAAAAATAAGAAAATTAAAACTAAGGAAAAAAAAAAAAAAAATAACATGCATACCTATATACAATCAGGCGAGGGAACTCCAGGAGAACCCTGCGCTACTCTTCCAACCGCGTCACTGGTACTAAAGCCAGCGGAGATTGGTCGAGAGCACTTTAGCCACATACACACATGTCTTGAGTGAAGAATCTGGCCATTGCCAGAACTCCAATTTATATAATTTACAAAAGGTCGCGAGGCCACTGCCGTTTCAACCTTCTTGGAGGATTATAGGGATGGGAGATGCTTGATAGGGATTGTGCAAGAGGATTTGGGTGGTAAGTAAGGTTCTGGTGAAATTTGGAGAACTTTTCTGGGATAAGGTCTAGGACAAATGGGATGTTAAGGTCATGATGTAGGGTTTTGTTGGATACATAGAAAGGAGCATCGACTATTGTTCGAAGGACTTTAGACTGGAAGGATTGGATGCGCTTGATGTTAAAAAATTTTGCTGATCCCCACAGTTCTAGTCCGTAAGTCCAAATAGGTTTCAGTATTGTCTTGTAGATCAGTAGCTTGTTTTCAATGGAAAGTTTAGATTTTCTGCTTAGTAGTCGGTATAGTTGGCCGTATCGTCGGTTGAGTTCTTGTCTTTTGAGTCTAGTATGCGGGTTCCAAGTTAGTCTTCGGTCTAAATGAAAGCCAAGATACCGGACTGTGTCTGAATAAGGAAGCTGGATGGAATTAAAGAGTACTGGTGGACAGGAATTGCGTCGGAGTGTAAAAGTAATGTGTTGGCATTTAGATTCATTAACTTTAATGCGCCAGTTATTACACCAGTGCTCAATCAAGGTGAGATGACTTTGGAGATTTAAGGATGCTATTTCGGGATCAGAGTTGGATGATAAGATTGCGGTGTCGTCAGCGAATGTTGCAAGAAAAGTATCGGGATGAACAGGGATGTCAGCAGTAAAGAGGATGTAAAGCACGGGACCCAAGACGCTGCCTTGGGGAACACCGGCTTTAACGGAGTAGATATTGGAAAATTCTGTTCCACAGCGAACTCGAAAGGAGCGGTCAGAGAGGTAGGATCGGAGGACTAGGTACAAGGACTGAGGTAAATGGATTTTAAGCTTGGAGAGCAGTCCGGAGTGCCATACCCGGTCAAATGCCTGTGCAATGTCCAGAAAGGCACCCGAACAGTATTCCTTGTTTTCTAGGGTTGAGGAAATATGATCAACGACTCGGAGTCCTTGTTGAACAGTAGAATGTTGAGAGCGAAAACCAAACTGATGGGAAGGGATATTTTGGGATTCTATAATGGGTAGGATTCGTTTCAAAAGGATCTTTTCAAAAATTTTTGAAAGGATTGGGAGTAGGCTGATTGGTCTATAGGATGTTGAGCTATTGAGAGGTTTTCCTGGTTTTGGGAAAAGGATAATAGTGGAGTGTTTCCATAACAGAGGGAAGTGGGTGGTGCGTAGGATACAATTGTAGATATATGTAAGGAATATGACTGCTTTGGATGGAAGTTGTCGAAGGATTTGAGGTGTAAGGAGATCATGTCCAGGAGCTTTACGGAGGATTAGTTTTTTTAATTGAAATTTTACTTCGGAAGGATGAATAGCTTTTGGGGGCAAGGAAAGTGGGATTGGTGATGTAAGGAGTTCTTCTACTGTTACGGTGTGGGCAGGATGGGATTCCGGATGTGAAATAAATGTATTGGATAGGTGAATGGCGAACTCCTCAGCTTTATCTTCGTCAGATGCTGCCCAGGAGCCATCACCTCGTCGGAGAGGATGGGAAATGCGGTGAGGATTTAGGATTTTTGTTGTGGTTTTCCAAAGGGAATTGTCGCGAGAAGAGAGGGAGGATAGGTAGGAGTTGAAGGATTGTGATCTGAAGGTGGCTAATTCCAGTTTTAATTGTTTGCAGTAGTAATTATAGGAGCAGCGGTCGGTAGGATGTCGGGATCGTTGCCATAATAATCTGGCACGGCGTTTGGTGCGGATTAGGTTAAGGAGGTGTTGGGGTAGAAACGTCTTTATAGGAATTCTGGAGGAGTCTTTTGGAAAGGAGGCAGTCCAGGCGGCTTGTTGGATTGGGGTAGTAAAGGAATTTACGGCACTATCAAGGTCATCGGGAGTTTTGAGGGATATGTTGAGATCAATATTATCGGAGATTATTTGGCGGAAAAGGTCCCAGTTTACTGGGCCCCTAATGAATGACGGTGGAGAAGGTTTGGGAACAGGTTCAAGTGAAACATTAAGGATTAGAGGACTATGGTCAGAGGAAAGTTCATTTAGACGTGTAATGGAACAATTGAGGGGACTTAAGCCGCTTTGGATAAAGAAATCTAGAAGATCAGGATTACGGTTGGGATCTGTGGGCCAGTAGGTAGGAGAGTTGGGGGAAAGGAGGTGAAAACGTTGGGAATTGAGTGCAGACAGCAGGGTTCGGCCACGAGAATTCGTGGTTCTGGAACCCCATTGTTGGTGCATGGCATTTAGGTCTGCACCCAAGATGAAGTGATGTCCTAAGGAGTCGAGGAGAGAACTGAATTGGGCATTGGATATGGATCGGTTAGGAGAGCAATACGCTGATGCAAGAGTGACCGGAAAGGAGAAGGTTTTTATCACGATAGCGGTGGACTGAAGGAAATCATGTATTGGTAATGGGAGTAGGTGATGGGAGAGGGATTGGTGTACAATTACAGCAGTACCGGCATGTGCTTTTCCGTCAGGGTGGTCAGTACGATATGTCAGGTATTGTGGTATATTGAAGTGCTGTTTAGTGGTTAGTCGAGTTTCAGTAATTAGTGCCACATCAATGTTCTTGTCAAGTAGTAAAGTAGATAGTTCGTCTGTATGATTTCTAACACCATTCGCATTCCAAAGGAGAATGGATATGGGTTTAGGGATGTGAGTCATTTAAGGATTTTTCAAAGGAGGGATGAGGTGAGATACGAGATTCGTGAGGAGTGATATGAGTGGAGTAACAAGGGATTTGAAATCGGTGAGGAAAGATGCTAACAAACTTGTGAGATCTGTTGCATTTGAAGGAGGAGGAATATGAGGAATTTGTTGTTGGTGGTTAGGTATATTAGGATGAAGAGGATTTTGAGGTTGGGTTTGAGGTTGTTGTTGTGGCAGGGCTTGACATTTATCGGTTAAAGTCTTACCTCTAAGTAGTTGGGAGAATGATACATCATTGTTTACAATTCTGGAAGGCTCTCTCTCTCTTCTTGTTCTTAGTGCTTCATCTTGAATCCGGTTTTTCTGGTGTCTGGTTTTGAGATTCTTGTAAATTTGGCAGCCTTTGTAGTTGGCCGGGTGTCCCTCCAAGCATAGGGCACATACTGCTGGATCTTGTATAGGTTTGGTGCACTCTACAGATTTGTGCTGTTCACCGCACTTCACGCAACGCGGCAGATGGTGGCAATATGTCTTCGTGTGGCCATAAAATAAATAATAAGGCTTAGCGAACCCGAAGGTTCGATGCCGACACCACCAATCGCTTGTTACACACCTCCCTCCACCGTTCGCCGTCCAAACCCAGTCCCTTCAGATCGGCTTTAATGCAATCTTCCCACCTTCGCTTCGGTCTACCCCTCGGACCCTTACCATTCGGCACAGCAAATATTAACCTTTTAGGAATTCTCTCGTTACTAAGCCCAACAACTTTACAAGCCCATTTGATTCGCCGCGATGAAATTACCTCAATTATATTACCCGGATACAGCTCACGCAATTCGGCGTTGTGTAACCGTCTGAACTCTCCGGTTAACTCATCCTTCTTCGGTCCGAATATTCTACGCAATACTTTATTTTCAAAAACCTTAAGACGCTGCTCATCCCTTAATGTAAGCGGCCAAGTTTCGCATCCATAAAGAACTGTAGGCAAGATAATTGTTTTATAGATTCTAATTTTTAAGTTTCGGGACAAGAGGCGCGAACTAAGTAGTTTTGTCACAGAAAAATAACAAGCATTCCCCGCCTTCAGTCTAACCTTAATCTCTTCTTCAATTTCGTTTTTTCTAGTTATCGTAGAACCTAGATACCTAAATTTATCTACCTGTTCAAACATATTACCATCTATATCGATATCACCAGTAGTATCGCCATTTTTGCAGCTAACCATATATTTTGTTTTATCCACGTTTATTTCGAGTCCTAGTTCTTTACCGGCTTTCATTAACGTTGTCGTATTTAGTTTTATAGTTTCAAGGTCTTCGCTTAACAGTACCAGATCATCAGCATAGCCCAACACGGATGTTGTCCCGCCCAGATCCAACCCTTTCTCGGTTCGCATTACCTCCCTAATGGCATGTTCTAATGCCAAATTAAACAGGACAGGCGAAAGAGAATCCCCCTGTTTTAAGCCCGAACGAACCTCAAATTTTTCGGACAAATTATTACCGATTCTAACTTTATTGAGTGTCTCCGTCAAGCACATCCTGACTAGATTTACTAGTTTTTTTGGAATCCCCTGCTCGATTAGAATATTATACAGTTTCTGGCGGTCAATAGAATCGTAAGCCTTTTTAAAATCTATATACAGCTGGTGAACAATACCGTTATACTCTATTTTTTTCTCTAATATTTGCCGTAAAGAAAATATTTGATCAATAGTCGAACGATTCCGTCTAAATCCGCATTGGTAGTCTCCGATAATTTCCTCGGCGTATTCCGTGATTCGACTGGTTAAGATTGAAGTGAATATTTTATAACATACCGGAAGGAGTGAAATTCCTCGATAGTTATTACAATCCGTCCTCAGACCCTTTTTGTGAATCGGAATAAGAATAGATTCTTTCCATTCTTCAGGTAATTTCTCGTTCACCCAGATCTTTTTAACCAACCGATGTATTTTAGAAACTCCAGCTTCCCCGCATGCCTTAATTAGTTCAGTAGGAATATTATCGATTCCCGCTGCTTTATATGATTTTAATTTTCCGATAGCTCCTTCAACTTCCTCTTTACTTGGTCCTTCTATTAATGGTTCAGCACTCTGGTACTCAGAAGGAGGACACAGATCATAATTTCCCGAATTTAAAATATTGTCAAAGTGGTCCTTAAACTTATTCAATATGTCAACCGGATCGGTCAGAATATCGTTATTATCATCCCTAATTCCAGACGTTACGGCACCTACATATTTACGTGATCTGTTTATACCTTTGTACATGTCTCTTACGTTATTTTCGATTCTATTAGTTTCTATTTCAATTATTTTATTTTTAAGATATTCCCTTTTTTTATTTTTGAGCAATTTTGTCGTTTCGTTCTTTGAGATTCGGAAGTATTCCAGATTGTCTTCGCTAGGATTATTTAGAGCTTTTAATTTAGCGGCTTTTCTTTTTTCACACATGTTTAAGCAATCTTCATCAAACCACGGTTTGTTATTCTTATTTTCCTTTTTTCCTAGACCGAGTTATCGTGTGGCCATAGGTCTGACAATTATGGCACTGCACGATGTCTCTCTTGGGATATGGCTTCTCAACTTTCACCATTGTATAGTATATTCTTGTGATATCATATATTTTTTCGATACCTGGTGATGGCTCCAAGTCCACGAAAAACAATGGTAGTGGGATCCTATTTCGTAATCCTGGCTGTTCCCTGTCCTCCTTCAAAACGTTTGTTACCTGGCGTACATTGAAACCAAGCGTCGTTAGTTCTTCTTTAATAACTTCAGTGGGGGTTGAGGAATGTAAATTTCTTATCAACACTCGTAAAGCTCTTTCCTGCCTCAGCTGGTAAGTGTGAAAATTCGCATTTGTTTCTGATAAGTACTTCACTATTTTTCGGTAGGCTTCTGCAGAATCAGGTGTTATCTTGGTGTCATTGGTCCTGTTAAGGCATGAATAACTGCCAGAGCAGATTTTATTTAGTTGGGTGCAGAACATCTGGAAATTTTTTATATTTTTCACAAATATCGGAGGAGGCTTTGGTTCTCTGGGTATTGCTCCAGACTCCATTACTTCTTTGTCATTTTGAAGCACTTGGTAGGGGTTTGGAGTAAAGAAAGGTGATTCTTCAATCGTTTCTTGTGCAGACGTACCTGGTTGGGGCTGAGGTTCTGGTTCTGAAGTGTTCATTTTGGTCACTGGAGGTATTTCTCGTAGGCAGCGACGAGTCCTTTGTTTGGCTGGTGAGCTAACTCCGTCTGACCGAGACCTCTTGGGCACCTTACTGGCCATCACTTGCTGATCATACCGCATATCATAAGAGAAAAATAAATAAATAAATAAAAAAAAGAAAAAAAAAATATATATATTTTTTTTTTCCTTAAAATAACAAAAAAAAAGATGCCAACAGTAAATATCAACTGCTCTGATATACACTTTAACTATATCACGTGAATAATCAGAGAGATTCCGCTATAAAATTGGTAAAAAAAAAAAAAAAAAAAAAAAAAAAAAAAAAAAAAAAAATAATAATAATTTCAGAGGCATAGCTTCTTCCGGTTGCCTACAAGATAATGACCGCTATCCAAGTATGCCGGATATATTTAGTGTTGCCCAAAATCGGTCTGGGTCTTGCACTTTGCAAGACCAAGACCAAGGCCGCATAACTGTTGCAAGACCAAGACCAGGACTGGTAAAAAAAAAATAGATTTTTAAAAATAAAAATTAATGCAAAATAGTTACTTATACTTGACAATCTTAGTTGCTATATGTTAATAATTGGTGTAACCAATATACTTTTACATTTAACTCCCCAAAATTACAGTAACATCTCTTTAGTAATAAGCTAATAAGTAACTGCAAGATTGTTGCGAGACTCTTACGCAAGACCAAGACCATGACCAAGACTGAGTTTGCAAGACCAAGACTCGTCTCGGTCTCGGATTTGGCAACACTAGATATATTCATATTACGAAAATATAATATGCGACCACCAAGCTGGATTCAGAAAAGAAAGGAGCACGTTAGACCTGATCTTCCTTCAAAATCAAGTACCCAAAAAGATGGAAAGTAGCCCATGACATCCACGACCTATTTTTCTATTTCAAAGTAGCATATGCTTCTGTCTGTAGGAACTGCCTTTGAAAATCATGAAACTGGGAGTTTTAGATAAGCTGGTGGGATTGACAAAGACATGTACAAATGGCGAACAATAATACAAGTAGAAGTATCTAAAACCTTCAAAGTTCAAACGGGCTTACGGCTGAAAGATGGATTATCCAGAAAACCAATAAAGAGCTTCTAACAGAAACCAGTCAAACAATATCTCATGGTATAAAAGCACGGTTAACCTTAAGATAGACGAACCGTGTAGCTCTACCATCTAGAAGCCTCTACATAACAATGAATGCCTCAATAGAATGCTAAAGACCAAAAGTGGAAGGCCAAAAAGCAGATGGATAGATAGAATCAACAATGATGCATTACAGCTGCATGCAGATAACTAGAATGAAATAACCTAAGATAGGCAGAGATGCGATGTTTGTTAAGGCATCAAAACATCTACAAGATCTGCAATTTTAACAGAAAGAAATATGTAAATTTCACAATGAACCGGATTTCATTCATTTCATGAATTTCACTACATACCCTCGGGTTGTGAAGTAAACCCATTTACTTAGTGTGTGAGATCTATCATACTATTAGAGACAACTCACACCGACTTAGCGAGTGATTACCTTCACCTCAAAAATTGAGATGTGGTTTTCCAAGATGTCAATAATGAAATAATTACCTTTTCAAGTGATTATAAATCTTTTCATATGAAAATTACATTTTTTTGAGTTATTCTCTGATATTTTATTTTTTGTCTATTCAAGATATATTCAAGGATTTAAGAAATTATAATAGTTACTGAGAAGGAGTTTAGACAAGTAGAAGGGGAATTTTCCGAATCGTTTTAAAGTAAAAGTTGTATATTTTATAAAAATAGGTTCTTTTTTGGCTCTTGCTCAGGCGACCAGTGGAAGATTTTTTTTCTTCAAAGAGCTCTACAACTTAAACATTTGCTTTATTTGTGATATCTATATTTTCATTCAAATGAAATAGTATCATTTTTCAATATGTATATACGCAATATTAATTGTTCACAATTGCTTTTTTATGATTTTGGTTGTTAACCCTATAATGCTACACAATGGTGAAATATAAGACCAATACTTAATTACCATATAAAGTAATTCATTATTTAAAAAAAAAGAAAAAGATTATTCTTATACTTCACTCATACTCCTTCTCCTTCTTCTAATATTAAACATCACCATTTCAATCCTGATGATGCCCTACGATGAACTGCTTTCCGCTATCTTAAAATCCCGCACTAATGATTATAGTCTTGACAATATTCCAGTAAAATTAATAAAATCCAGCTGTCCTTTCCTTATTCTCGTGCTTTACCATATCTACAACTTTTCATTACAAAACTCTATTTTCCATCCTCCTGGAAAACTGCATAATCCGATCTTTGAATAAAGCTTCTAACCCTTCCTCACTCCATGAATTCCGTCCTATTTCCTTACTTTCCAACCTTTCAAAACTGTTGGAACACCTTGTTCGAATACCACTTTCCAACATCCTAGAGTAACGTTCTTTCATCAACTCATTCCAATCTGGCTTTCGAACTGGCTACTCAACGCAATCCGCTCTCCATAAAGTAACACATGACCTTTAAAGCTCCATTGAACACCAAAACCTTACTATCCTTATCCTTCTAGATTGTTTCAAAGCGTTTGACACAGCGACCAATGCGACCATAACACCCTCCTTACTAAATTGCAAAATATTCCTCTATCCAATAGTGTCCTACGTTGGTCAGACCGATTCCAGTATATAGTTGTCCCAGGTCAACGTCCTTGTAAGACACTTCCCCTCTCCTGTGGTGTCCATCAAGGTTCCTCTCTATCCCATACTCTATTTGCTCTTATATTAATTCCTTTCCTAATTCATATCTCCCCATACTACACCTATGCAGCCGATTTGCAAATATACCTGTCTTTCTTGCCTTCTGACGTATTACCAGTTACAAAAAAAAACTTCAAGAAGAATTAAATAGAATTTGTGACTGGGCAGAAGCTAACAAGTTGAATTTGAATGCGGAGAAGACGAAGGCAATCCTAGTATACTCTAATCACTTTTTTAAAACTATTCCTAATATTAATACTCTGTTTCTACATGATAATATCATACGATTTTATCCCGCCATTAAGAACCAAGGAAGAACATTTGATCACACCCTTTCGTGTAAAAAACATGTATCCAATATCTCCTTTTCTACCTTGAAACTTCTAAATTATCTCCGCCACCTATTTCCATTTGAAACCCGCAGGCTCCTAGTCACGTCTTTAAAATTTCCCCGCTTTGACTATTGCTGGCATCCTTCCTCTTTCAAGTCATCCAATCCCACCGTCCTTCATACATATCCGAACTCATTCATTTAAAATCCTTGATTCATTCCCGCAGCACCCGCTCTAGATCTTCAGTTCTATATACTGTCCATTCTATATACGGCCCACCGCTGCTTTCTACAGATCGTTTATTATCCGATCCTCATCCCTGTGTAACTCCATCTCTTCCCACATCCGTGGCTCCAATAATCTTCCTAACTTTAAATCCCGCCTGTTTTATATCCATCCAGTCCCCATAAAATTGTAAATAGATATAACTGTAAATATTTATATAAATTATCAGATCATTCATTTTTATTTTGTTTTATAGTTTATTATTTAATTAATTAATTAAATTCAGAAAGTAACTGATATCTTTTTATTATGACTGATTATTTATGTATATTATATTATTTATGTAATTCTGGCTCCTTAGCCCACATTTCTGTATTTTTGTATTATTCTAAAGTGACGTCAGAATTAATGCAGTATTATTATTATCATCATTAATAGAATAAGTAATGTAATAAGTCCACGAAAGGAAGTAATAAATGCTGTCACAGCTCATTTAATATTCATTGTGGCGGTTATCTCCAGTTGGCAGTTCGTTATATGGCTTCACTACATCCTTTAATCTTAACTCCTTTCAAGTTCCTTCTTGTATCGTATCCTCTTCATCCTCCTATCAGATTCAATTTATTCTTCAGGAGTAGGGCGGATACGCTATAGAATCCTATCTACATGAGGTAAAATGTGCAAATAAAATTAAGGGTGATTAAATAAAAAATAGAATATTACTGATAAATCTCCTAAATATGTTTTAGGTGTCATATGGAATTAATCCACGTGAATCTATAGAACTAGGAATCCTTAGATAACGTCTTTGTTAATATATTTATTAGATGACAAGTTTACGTTTCCTTAAATAAACAGGTGTTTACTATAATATATATGTAATAAGCAATTATTTTACCTTAAGAAATCCATCCTTCCTTTTGGTGTCCTTATTTCCAATCTCCAATATTGGTGTCACCTCCACCAATGAAACACCGCTCTAAATTTTGGAAAAAGTCGCAAGACAAAAAAGATGCCACCACGTATCTTGGAAGGAAGTAAACAGAATTTAGTGTTATTTTATTGTGCTTCATATATACTTAAATGATGGTTAATTTAAATGGTTGTATGATAATTATAATCTAATAAGTATAGCAGTACCGCTGTGTGTTGTGTTGGAATGGTTTGCCCTTTGGGCCACACATCCAGAAATACCAAATTTGGATCATGGTGTAAGGTGTGTTTCTACTATCAGAGCTACGTCTATAGGTTTTTCGTGAATACAATTGTCCAGTTCCATTCTGTATTGTGTCTGTCTGCGTTCCACAAAAGGATGTACAAAGAGCCCTCAGTCGGCTGATTAGGATCCATTCACTTGACTTGGTTCACCTGCGCGAGTTGGAAGAGGCTAAACAGGATCTGAATGAGAGATCTTAGACCATTTAGTAATGGAAACAATTGAGGGGCGACAAAATTATCACCTTTGTTGACCGTAGAGAGACCCTCCGACTCATCTCTGAACATATCAGTTTATTATTTAATTAGGCCCTTTGCTATGAAGAGATGAACTATTATTTTGTATAATATATTGTTGTAATTTCGAAAATTATATTACTTGTGCTTTGATATAGATTGTCAATGAAAAGTTCCAATGGATAGTGGCTTTTTGTGTCAAAATATAGCGTTCGTTATATTAACGGCTTTGTAGCCTTAATTTTGCAATTCGTATTTATTTCAGAAAAGGAAGTAGCATATGTATATTTTTATTAATGTTTCTTTTAAGACCTAACAATATGTTTATCCGTGATTAAAAATAATAGTCCCCAAACTTGCGGATCCACTTGCTATCTATCAAACTGTGTTAAAGAAGTTATAGTTGTGAATTATATTGCGTATAATTGTTGTCGAAAACGAACCAAAATTTCAATTATCAACTTTATGCACGGTTATACATAAGGCATGGAAAGCACAAGAACAGAGAAATTCAAGCCTACCGAAAGAAGAGGAAAACGAAAGAGAGAAAAAAACTGTAGGCAATCAGAAAAAAAGCTCTATGTTCTTTCTAAAAGAAGTAAGGATAGAAAATATTTTACAGAAATCCCGGGAAATAAACGAAAACAGCACTTCATCTGAAAGTGGATCGAAGGAGGATACTTGATCGCGGAATTGGACTCGAGCCTAGACAGGAGAAGACGCGTATAAACTTCGCACAGACTCTTGAGATAAAGACACCACAGCTAACCACTCGACTTCTTGCGACGTCCAGAACACTCCAGCTATGCAATGACACGGATAGGTTAAGTTTATAATCAATATTACAAATCACACAAAAATGTTGTAATGCACCACGAATTATACCATCGGAGCTATTTTAAATTATATTATACGTTTTAGATTAATAAATTAAGATTATTTTTAAGTTGTTCCTTTGATCTGACACTACTGATAGCATCCTTTTTGTCTAATGCTGCATAAATTAATACATTTAATTTTCGATAATAACTTGAACATTTATAATCTTAGCTCATCACTTTAATAATAGAAGTTTGGTTGTGTCAATCTTTTGTTGATTCCCTAAGAAATTGATCTCCTATATTGAGACAATAACCCCCATACTGGTTTAATTTTAACTTTAGTTAGTCAACTAGATGCATTAAATGAAAGTTGACTAGTGAAAACGCTCCTTAATTGAAAATTTATTTATGTATTCGCTGAGAAGGAGTTGGTCGGGGATGCGTTCAAACAAACAAATAGATAAATGCGGTCAACCATCTCTACATCATTATGTTGATTTGCTGGTTTAATATTAAATAGTGAAATCATCCCCTAAATCAGAAACTGTCCCTTGTATAATAACTATCCCCATGAATAATATTTTAAAACTTTTTATTTTCTCCGCTGGCTTTAGTACCAGTGTCGCGGTTGGGAGAGTAGCGCAGGGTTCTCCAGGAGTTCTCTCGCCTGATTGTATATAGGTATGCATTTGTTTTTTTTTCTTAGTTTTAATTTTCTTATTTTTCAGGTTATTTTATTTTATTATCTCTTGTATATACTTTTAATAATTATTTTGTTCTATTTTTTTATTTTTTGTACATATAGTGTGAATGTCATCCTACCACATTATAACCAATGTCCAAGAGACAGATTGTTATAAAATAAAAAAAAATAAAAAATTTTGTTGGGGATTTCCTATATATTCTTGTCCCACAACTTAAATACTAGAATCTATCAAACCATTATCTTACCTACAGCTCTTTATGGATGCAAAAAGTGGCCATTAAGGGATGAACATTGGCTTAATGTCTTTGAAAATAAAGTATTGCGTAAAATATTCGGAACTAAGAAGGATGATTTAATCAGAGAGTTCAGACGGTTTCACATCCCCGAACTGCTTGAACTGTTTCCGGTTAATATAATTGAGGTGATTACACCGCGGTGAATCAAACGGTCTTGTTGGAAATTGTTGGACTTAGTATCGAAAGAATTGTTAAAAAGTTAATATTTGCTGTAACGAATGGTGAACGTCTGAGGTGTAGACCGAAGGGACTGGGTTTGGACGGCGAACGGTGAAGGGTGGTGTGTAATAAAGCGATTGATGGTGTCGACACGAACATTTGGGTTCCCTAAGCCTTTTATTATTATTATTATTTCCTGTCTATAGTTTCCATAATAACACACAGTATTCAGTGGAAAAAGAAACAAATAGTTATAATTCACCTGTAAAGATGAAGAAAATTCTGTATTTATTAATTAATTTGTTCTAAAAAACGTTAGCATTCAAAATTAAACGGTATTAGTTATAATGAAATTAAAACACAGTTAGCTTTAATAATTACTCTACATCATAAGAAACGGTATACAAAATCAAGATATTGAAAAATAATTAGAAAAATATAAACTTTAATGTTCCATAGCTTTTTATAGTACAGTGATGGATATAGATATACTCGCCAGATATTGATTCTTAGAATTCCTTTGATGTCCATCAAATGTTCGAAATCTGCGAATGTTCATGATTGGGCCTTTGAGGTGAGTTACATGTGGCCGTTCAGTGAATCATGCGGCCGGGGCTGTTGACGAACACTCATCACTTCACATTTTCGATTGGTCAAGATGCCCTAAACCTACATTCGCTCGAACGATCATATTATCAGTGCCTTCCGTGAGATTTTCGCGAATATATTCGACACAAATGCGACTTCATACTTGTGTTTAAATAAATAAAACGGGAAAGTTCCTAAATTTATCGTTAAGTTCTTCGATGGCATCGGATCCTTCTCCACACTAAGTAACATGTTGGCATCGATGTAGATAATGTAGAAAATATCTTTAAGGTACACTCTTGCCGAGAATTTGATGGTTTGCAAATAGTACTTTCATATAATGGTTTATTTTTTGGAGAAAAACATGTCACAGAGTTATTATTATCATTTTCTTTCTTTATTTGTGATTTCTGGAGAAAAAATGCACACTTCGCCAATGAATAGGATTAACTCGACAAGATAGTTTTCAACAAAATGGAGGCTATAAAATGGTGATGAAGTTCTTTTGTCTTTCAGGGGTTGATCCCTCAATACTAATCTTCGAGTGAGCTCGGGTGGATTCGGGCGCGTTCCCGTTTCTCTTTGGTTTCTTCATTACAACTATTCTTTATTACGTTCCTTTTTTTTTTTTTTCCTTTTTACATGTTTTTCTTCTTTTGTTTAAATGTATATATTTTACTTACATGTTTTCTTCTTATTTTATTTTATTTTTCTCAATTTATATTTTAAATTGTATATAAAATGTATTAATGTAAACATAGAGCTCAATGCTTAATATTGTGGAAGATTGTATTATTTTTCTTCAATAAATTTTTTTTTGTATGATTGTACAGTTACTATCCCTCATTTCTCCTTTAGTCAATTACCAAATTATTTTATATTTTTCATTAAACTATTTTTAATATTAGAGATCAATGTGAAATAATATACTGTTTCAAATAAAAAAAAGGTACTTTAGAGGAAGCTTATATTGAAAATTAGCCATTTAGCTCTGTTAGAGAACATTGATGAGAATAAAACATAATATTAAAGAATGTTTAATTTTACACTGATATAATGAATTTAATTAAAATAGATGTAGCCGTTTTCAAGAAAATAGTATAAATGTGTTTCATCATGATATAAAGTGCCACTTTCGGTTTGCCAATGTTGACGAAAAAATTGCTGTAACATCTCAGGTATATACATAAACCTTAAATATACAATTTTACTTTCATACGACTTTTCATTTTTGAGCTGGATCTGTCACATACATGCAGAAACACACACACACACACACACACACACACACACACACACACACACACACACACACACACACACACACACATTATTTTAGAATACTTTGCGGGACTTAGTTATTTGGACTTTCACGAAAATTTTCACGATCACAATACTGTCAGTCCCTAACTATATATTTCATATATAGGTAAGTGAAACTAAAAAAGTAACATTCTGTACCTCTTGTAGTTGATAAAGTAAAGCTTACTAAATGAATTTAATTACTGTAATAAATAATATATACATTAAATCAATATGAAATATAAAACTTTAAGACAAGAGTACTCCTTGGGAATTTACTATGGCAGAAGCGAAGACCATTGAGGCTGTGCATAATTCACTCGGCAGACAATAGTAGGACCTCAGCCATTGTTCGCCACGAATATATTCGGTCACGAATATACAGAGGATGGCAATGTAGTCACTATATGCCGATTCGATGGTATCCATACAAATCATTTCAATGCGATTCCAGTGGATATTACAACTTATTATAAGTGATTCTCTTATTAAATAACGGTGAAAATAGAATCATATACTTCTCATGCCACTATAGTAATACTGGTGAATGCATTAGTGTGATGTTGGACATTGCATAATAACAAACTAATACAATTATGTTAACTGTTTCGTAAAGCTTCTGTAGGACATCATCACTTTTTTTTTTTTTTGTGTATTCTAGATTCTGAAGGTGATGAGATAAATCTAAAAAAAGTATATAATTGAACCAAGACATAATTAAAAACAAAGTAATATCCTGTTCCTCCTGTATTTGGTGAAGTAAAATTAACTTAATATATTAATAATAATAATATATCGTCAGCCACACTGTAAAAGCATGTATCAACAATTTATATGGAAAATGAGCTTTTGAGTTTTTCCGGTCAATCTTGACCTGGGGCATATTCTGAAAAGTATTGACGTATGAGAGCGTTTGGTAACTGATCAAAATCTATCGCTCCTGAGAGCCAAAAAAGATATGCGTACTTCCACATTTTATTTAGTCCAGAAAATAAAACATAAACAAATAACTCAATTTAATAATTGTAAAATATGATTATATATAAAATACAGTACAGTAAAATCCAGTCAAGAAAGAATACCATTTACATAACTACAATTTCTTTAAAATAATAATATGCATAGTAATCATATTTCTTCAAATCTTTTAACTATTGTCAATAATGAAAAAAGTATTGATGTATGAGAGTATTGCATTTTTTGCCTATTTTTAATATTAGATTCATTAAGTATTTTTAATATTATGATATTTTAAATATTACATGCATCAGATTTAAAATAATTTGATATGAGCAAATTTAAGTAGAAACGAAAATATATATTTTTTTTTTTTATTTTAAATGATATTTACAACTGTATACAAAAAAATACATCTAGTAAATTTGCACATTGGTATTGCACATGGAACACATGTTGAGAAACTACCCATTGGTAGCACTCTAATAATATGTCTGTATTAGAAGATCACGTGGCCATCTTCTTTTCAGACGCCTCGGAGGGTTATCAGGAATCGAATAGGAAGCAAGGTTAGAGACAAGAGGGTTGGGATGGTTATGAAGTTTATTATGGAAGGACAGATATCTGGATTGGGCCAAATCTGATACATAAGGAACATTAAGGTCATTATGGATAATTTTATTTGTAACAAAGTAAGGAGCATTGAGGATTTTACGAAGGATTTTGGATTGCAAGGACTGTATGCGAGAGGAATTTGAAGGCTTGGTGGAGCCCCATAGATCAACCCCGTAAGTCCAAATAGGCCTTATTATAGTCATGTAAATCAGTCTTTTATAATTGATTGGAAGGTTAGAGCGTTTGTCCAGTAAGTGTTGAAGTAGTCGGAAACGTCGAGCGGTTTCTTGTCGTTTCAGTCTGGTATGAGGATTCCAAGTTAGACGTTTGTCCAGATGGAGTCCTAGGTAACGGATTTGTTCAACAGGAATAAGTGAGGTGTTGTTAAAGGATACTGAAGGACAGGAAGTCATTGGTTTATGACGAAGGGTGAAGGTAATTTGATGGGATTTATTGGAATTTATTTTAATTCTCCAGTTCTGACACCATTCTTCAAGGTTTATGATGTGGGATTGAAGGGTTTGGGATGCAATAGATGGGTCGTTATTGACTGATAGGATACATGTGTCATCAGCATATGTGGTGATGACAGTGTTGGGATGGGTTGGGATGTCAGCTGTATAAACTGTGTAAAGGATAGGACCTAGAATACTACCTTGAGGAACACCTGCAGACTGGGAAAAACGGGATGTATATACATTGTTGTGATTTACTTTAAAGTATCTATCAGTAAGGTAGGAACGGATAATGAGGAAGTAGGTAGATGGTAGGAATTTTCGGAGTTTGTACAGCAGTCCCGGGTGCCAAACTCTATCAAACGCCTGTTCAACATCGAGAAAGGCTCCCGTACAGTACATACCGCGATCCAATGCAGAGGATACTACGTCTACCACACGATGGCATTGCTGTATAGTGGAATGGGAGGAGCGGAATCCAAATTGGTGATCTGGGATTATGTGATTAGAATCTAGGATTGGGTACAGGCGTTTTAAGATTAGTTTTTTTAGGATTTTTCCCATGATGGGTAACAGAGAGATGGGACGGTAAGAGGATGGATATTCTGGTGGCTTTTTGGGTTTGTGGATCATTTTGACAATAGATATTTTCCAAGGATCAGGGAAATATGTTGATCGGCGTACAGCATTATATATGAAAGTAAGGAATAGGATGGCTTTTCGAGGAAGAAGTTTCAAGATCTGGGATGTTATTAGGTCATGTGCAGGAGCTTTGTAGGAGGGTAATCTTTGAATGATGTTGGATATTTCAGTGGGATGAAATGCTTTAGGTGGAAGGGACATTTGGAGAGGAGTATCCAGTTCTGATTCAATACATTCGATGTGGGTTGGATTAAGGATATCAGGATGTGGGTTGAAAATTTGGAACAGATGAGAAACGAAAATATAATTTGAAATAGATTAGAAAGGGACAGTGAAACAATATATAACATAGATTAAATAAATATGTTTGTATATTATATTTTTGACGGTTATCTTTTATCTTGATATTAATATATATTCAGATAAAACATGTGAATGAATTAGTTATTTATGCAGAAACTTAAATACAGAATCATTACACTACATGTCTCCAATATGTTATAATTAATTGCCCATAAAAGTGCTCTAAAACTCGTGCATAATGTATGGAAGTTTTACCACAGGGAACACTATCACATAGTTATTCTATATATTTACTTTATTTATTTAATGCATTCCTTTATATTTTGATAACTATGGATTATATAAGCTCAGGCCCAGTCTAGTCAGATCAGCTAATTGGCTAATCTTATTCTAGTATCGTGGTACGTTTTGACATAAAAATGGTTGTTTTATATGGATATAATTTCTCTATATGTTCTGGACACCTTGGGCGAGCCCCAAAAATATTTTTACGTATGTTTTTATTTCCATAAATGTTTGGGACCCCTCCGTTTGAACACCGAAATAATTATTTTGTATTTTTCTATTTCTGCCCCTCCTTAGGTCCCTAAACATATTTTTTCTATATTTTTAATTATCATAGTGTGTTGGGGGAACCTTAAAAAAAATCAAAAATAATAGTTTTAAATTTTTGAAATGGAATCCTCATACAAGACTGAAACGACAAGAAACTGCTCGATGTTTTCACTTACTCCAACACTTACTAGACAAACGTTCTAAACTTCCAATTAATTACAAAAGACTCGTATACAAGACTTATTTGAACTTACAGAGTTGAGCTATGGGACTCCACTAAACCATCGAATTCCTCTCGTACCCAATCCCTACAATCCAAAATCCTTTGTAAAATCCCCAACGCTCCTTAATTTGTCACAAATAAAATAATCCATGAAGACCTTAATGTTCCATATTTTTCCGATTTGGCCCAATCCAGATACCTATCCTTCTATAATAAACATAACCATCCGAATCCTCTTTTTTCTAATCTTGCTTCCTCTTCGATTCCTGATAACCCTCAGAGGCGTCTAAAAAGAAGATGGCCTCGTGGATATATTATTAGATTGCTTGCAATAGGTAACTCCTCACAAGTGTTTTCATGTGATTATATTCCTCTGTATTTACTTAATGTAATGATTTTACACATTTACTTGATGTATTTATACTAATACAGTTGTAAATATCATAAATAAAAAAAAAAAAGAAGAATTCATATATATATATATATATATATATAACTTTTGTGAACTGATCCTTAAAAGTATATAGTGTATTTCTCAATGGCAATATATCACTTAATTAACTATATTTGAATATTTGATAAAAGCTGGAGCCTTTAAAGTTTGAACTGGTTTACGGCAGGGAATTAGACTCTCGTCGATTTCGTTTTTAGAGCTCTAACTTACCGCTAGAGAAGGCGATAAGAAAATCACCTCCTGAAGGCAGGGGGGTTAAGATGGGTAGAGCTTGGGCATCAGAGTCCATCGGTTACTTCAACAGTAGGATAAAAACCTCGTGGAAAGCCAAAACCTGATGGATAGATCGACTCTACAAAGATGCAATAGAGCTGCATGCAGTTAAATGGAAAGAAATAGCCAAAGATAAGCAGAGGTGAAGGATGGTTGAGGCCGAAAACTATCTAGAAGGTCTGTAAAGCCAACAGAAAAAATATGATAAAACCTGTTTTCAATATTTTTTACAAAACTGTACCAAAATGAGCTATTATATACTTAAAATAAAACACACGAATAATGTGTGGATCAAACATTTATTTTATTTTAATGATTTTTGGTGCCTGGTAATTTGCAATCAACTTTGGTAATTTAAGATGAATATCAGATATGAGAAGAAAAGAAACGTTTTAAAGTAGAATGGAAAGAAATAGATAAACGATATAAATAAAATATGTTTCGGCATTTTCTAAACGCAAATTAGAGAATATTTCAAATCAGGTTTACACAAACTTTACTAAAATGACATTAAATTACATTGCAGCATTTAAAAAATCTATAGCTCAACAAGCTTATTTCAATGTTTGCTCTTTTAGTTGAAACAGAAGGTTTTAAGACGATAAACTAAATAAACTGAAGAAGTGAGAGGATCGGAATCTTAATGGGTTTTTACGTATTTTATTTGTAAATAATACATAGGCATAAATTGACAAAATAATATCAGGAACATAGAAATAAAATTCTTACTCTATCTTTTGAGAGAAGTGCTTTGGAAAAAAGTGCTTGAGATCTCTCAGGACGATGACTGCGAGGACCGAATCGTTTTCCAATCCTTTATTTTCCAGTTCCAGATCGATGGTAATGCCCAGCCAATCAGGATTACTGTTAACATATGCAATAATTAGCAATGAACCAAATCCAATAAAATAATCGTAAAAATATCAAATCAATTTTTATGACTAAAGTTCTATTACACACTCAATTTAAAGTCATAAATAAATGAAAAATCTGGTGTGGTGGTGCTACATAGACTAGAAATAGATATTTATATATAGGCTACTGAATGTAAAAATTATGGGCGGTATAACATATTATTTTAAAGTAATCAATTACCATATTTTCCCACTATCAGAATCTGATAAATTTATATGTTTGCGAAAATGTCCATTTAATTTCTCTATTCTCCTCTGTATTCAAAATCTAATACTACTGATGATTGTGAGGAAAATTGGATCTTATGAAAAAATTATGAGATTTATCGGAAACATCTATTTTATTTTTAATAATTCTTTACATTGTATTAAACGACACTTATAATAGTGATAGAGTACCTTGTTCACACTCCATGTCCGATAAAGAAAAATAAAACAACAAAATATAAATAAAAGTAAATTTATACAAGCAAACAAAAAAAATAATCTAAAAAAAAGAAACTAAAATGACAACTTAAATACAAAAAAGCATTCATTCCGGAAAACTCCGCGCCAAGCCTTTCCTCCAATTCTGGAAGAAAAATCAGGACTCTAGGAGATCCTAGCGCCTCTTACTCAGCCGCATTACTGGTATAAAGAACCAGTGGAGGTTGATCTGAGGCGCTTATAATCAGAGGTTCATAGCTTGAGTGGAGAATACAGGCATTGTCCGAACTCCAATATATGCTTATTTACAATAGATCTCTGGGTACATGCCGCTTCAATCTTCGAGGAGAATTATAGGAATGGGTGGAGTTGGGTAGGGATTGAGCAAGTGGATTTGGATAATATGTAAGTTTTTGATGGAATTTGGAAAATTTCTGGGATAAGGTCAAGGAAATATGGAATATCAAGGTCATGGCGTAGGGTTTTGTTCGTTACATAGCATGGAGCATCAACTATTGTTCAAAATACTTTGGACTGAAAAGATTCAATCCGTAGATCCAAATAGATTTCAGGATTGTTTCGTAGATCAGTAATTTATTTTCAATTGGAAATTGAGATTTTGCGTTCAGTAATCTATATAGATTACCATATTGTCGGTTGAGTTTTTATCTTTTAAGTCTTGATTGCAGATTCCATGTTAGTCTTCGCTCGAAGAGAAAGCCAAGATACCGGACTGGGTCTGAGAAAGGAAGCTGAACGGAATTAATGTATGCCGGTGGACAGGAATTTCGTCGGAGAGTAAAGGTAATATGTTTGCATTTTGATTCATTTACTTTAATGCGCCATTTATTACAACAGCGTTCAATCAGAGAGAAGCATATTACTATTAGGTTAATTGGGTCCTCAACATTTCACGTGAAAATCTCTTTTTAAATCATGGATAAGAGAAATAAATATAACATTTAAACTTACAATGTATGTTGTATAGAGAGACAGTGGGAATCGGTAAATAAATAGTGTTCGGCAAAGCTATCGATGTTTATAACGCCTATTCTTCTATTAGTTATTAATAGAACTTTTTTTTTACTAGTTAAAATCTGTAATGGTTATTTTTTAATATAAGTACTTTAGTGGAATAAATTCTGTTTTATATTTAACATTTAAGCCCTGTTAGTTTACTTCAATGAGCATAATAATTGTCTGATCAAAGAAAACTTTATTTTGACATTGATAAGCCGGTTTCGAGAATATTATTAAGTGTGTAAAGTCTATCATATAAAGTACCACTTCCGCTAATCGGATTTTGACGAAAAAGTAGCTGTAATGTCCGAAGCATATTACCTATCTTATACAGATAATTTCAGTTTCGCAGAAATTTCGCTTTTGAACTAAATAATTCAAAAACCCGCAAAGAAAAGTTCATATCATTTTTCGGGAATTGTTATATTTTTTTGTTAACACAGAGAACCTCAAACGTTTACTTCCGTTTAAAACTAGGATTCGAAAATGTATCGCAATACTTTCCCTTACTATATATTTCATTTTAAGTAATTTAATGTAAAAATATATTGGTATTCAGTAAATTCATTTGTGATAAATTGAAATGAATAATTATTGACTTCTTGTAGGCTTAAAAAAAAAGACGAAGAAATACACTCAAAATTTATCTCACTTTAACCTTTCTTAAAGCTCCAATCTAGTCGTTAGTTAAAAATGATTATGAATCAACTCCATCGCCCTCGTTAATAATGAATAAGATGCCATAAATACTTCATCAAGTGAGTTAATGATTCAGCCATTTATTCGGCAAACGGGATAACTGTTCTTAATATTTTATGAGTTCACCAACTCATGAATTACGGCCTAAAGAAGGTTTTATTAAGGGACAGAAACTGCTCTCGATAAGAGTTTATTGAGTTTTTTTGTTAATCCTTTTTAGTAGATTTGGAAAAGTGTATAGGAAACCCATGAATCAGCAGTTTTATATTAACTGTTTTCTTTTTATCTCTCGTGATTCGGAAATAAGCATTTACGTTATCAAGTTTACGGTATGCCATTTTTATATCCCAAACAGTAAACTTAATATATCCCTTAAATTACAATCTTTATTTCCCATCTTAATCATCACTCCTTTATATTATGCTTTTATATTTTTGTAAAATCTGCGCTTTTCATAAACGAGCCCGTAATGTTCAAAGATTTTTTTTTTAGGTATATGCCTTTTAAAACAGAACTGATACAGTACATCCCATATCAACTGATAAAGGATGTCCAAGGAGAAATTGTCAATAATTAACGGAGATCGATGGTTTTTGGGTACTTCCATGACTATGATCCACAACCAACTTATTTCATAAATAAATTTATATATGTAAAATAAATAAGATAGTCGGCGCATTACTGGCTATCAGAAACAAAACATCTAACCACGTGACGATAATGGAAACCCAAGAACTTATTTGGGATAGTAAAAGGGCAGGGTAAGTAACAGCTTTAATTTGGGGACAATTCCATTGTAGTATTCAGAAAAATGAAAAGGCAGATGCTGCATCCGAATGGGTAGAACGGATGTTAAAAAGAAGAGAAAATCCATTGATTATGTTCCTCATGAAGACTGGGTGAGGCAAGTGAAATTCCAGATAATAGCTCAGTGGAATGGGACCTGGAGAAGGACCCTGTAAGCTACTCCAGATAAAACCAAACAGTGCTAAATGGTATACGAGTAACTGGAAATCAAGAAGAGAGAAAATAATCCTATGCCGCCACAGAATTGGCCACTGGGAATTTTCGCATGGCTTCCTACTCCACAATATAGAACCATCTCCCTTCGTTAAATGTAGTTACCCTAGAACACGGGCGGATCTTCGGGGGGGAGGCGAAGGGCTTTCGGGCTGAAGCTCCCCTCCCCCCACCAAAAAATGGTAATATATAACCATGTTTTATGGAAAAATATATTAAAATTTTATCTCTTAAAGTATTATTGTTCGTGTAGTTACATTTAAAAGGACTTAAGGAATCACTTACACCATTTCATATAGATAGTTGTTTCTATCTTTTTTCCCAAAGCAATTATCGTCATTTTTATACAAAAAAAAAAACAGCTTCCGGGCTGAAGCCCCTCCCCCAAAATTAAATCCTGGATCCGCTAGTGCCTTAGAACAGTGAACCAAATACTCGTGGGCAGTATGCGGCCACAATGATGGGGAGAGCGATGTTGTAAAATATACGAACATAGTCTCATCTCTGTTTCAATAAGTGCCAGTAATTTGAATCCTTAAAACAAAATAAATAAGTTTTTTATAAAATATTAGGCCAAAGGTCACCAAATGTACACAGTTTTTACATCATTGCTGAGGGACCTCCTAGCTGTATATGGCCTTAGTGTACCACTCAGTATCCACTGACCTTCAAACGGTGATGCGACTGCGAGAGAAGCGCTGGGATCTCTTTAAGCCCTGCTTTGCTTTTCACATGAGATCAGCATAATTCAGGGTTCCCCAGGCTGAATTTAAATATTGTAAATAGGAATAAATGTGTGACAAAGTAATTTTCTCTCTTTTCTGTTCTTTTAATTTTTACAGTGTATTTTTTTTCCTTTTTACGAGTATTTTTCTATTTCTTTAAATGTATATATTTTTACTTATGTAACCATCATACCAAATTCCCTTGATGGTGCCAGATTTTATTAATACTATTCAAATAAATCTATCAATACCTTTAAAAAAAAAATACATCATGTATTATTTATTCGACATTTCGGCTTCAAGAGCCATTTTCAAGATACTGCATACTAATTTTAATTCAGTTTTTATACCTCAAACTACATCATTGTCAAACATAAATTAATTCAATAACAATTACTTCGATAAATAGCCCAAATTCTATTTTATACATTTTTTTTTCATCCCTAGGACCTCTAACCCCTCCACCCCACTCCTTTTTAAAATAAATCCAGCCCTGTATGAATGCGTTAATGACAAGGAACACTTTTAATTTGGTAAAAGGAAGAGGTACATAAATTGAGAACAAATAATATTCTTTTTGTTTTTCTTTTCTTTTCTTAAAAATTTTAACATTCTATTGTAATTATTTATTTAATAATTATAACTTTTAGGAGTGAAAAAACGACATTCGATGAAAAAAAAAAGAATGACAAACCGAGGAATTATTTTATAATAATACATTTTAGGAAATTATATGAAGCTGTGCATGGTAGGTAGATGAAAAACTTTAACCAAAATGCTATCTTATATATATAAAAAATATATAAAATAGAATTTGCACTATTTATATAACCGATTGTTATTAAATTAATATATTTTTTATAATGATGTAGTTTGAAGTATAACAACTCAATTAAAATTAGTTTGCTAGATCTTGAAAATGGCTCTTAAAGCCGAAACGTCGAATATATAATACAATATGTAAAAACTGTGTACATTTGGTGACCTTTGGCCTAATATTTTCTAAATAACATTTAAAAAATGGCACCGAACCTAAAAGATATGAATAAAAAATAAATAAGGTCAAAACTAGGAAAGATAAAAAAATAAGACAAAATAATTAGAAACTTGTAAAAAAAAAAGAATATATTACTTTACTTATGAAACGAGACATTATAACATACAATTAACTTAAACTATACAAAATTATAATGATATGTAAACTATAAAAAATTGATCATATATATATAATTAAATAATAGAGAACTTTTTCTCAGAAAAAAATGAATAGTAATAGTAAAGAAAAAAAGGGAAAGAACTTCGAAATGAATGACTTGAGAAAAAACAACTTATTAAATTTATAGTAATATAAAATTTGGAACTAATGAATATAATGAAAATGGGAAATTAATTATAACTACCCAATGTATATTATCTTCGTTCCAAAAAAATGAAAAGATGATTCGCTCTGGGAAATACATGGCGAAGCGATGAACTAAGCATTGTTGTATTATAAGAGGTTTGATTCCATATTAAATAAAAAATAATCAGGCCTTATTTTACCGATTTTACTGTTGGAGGTGAACAACTTCTTTATCCAGATGGCAAATAAAGAACGTAGAGACACCGAAGAAATGAATGTGTATACATCAAAGTAACCACTGTGTTAAATACTTCAGTAAATACTAACGAGATTAGGTGCTTACTACATTAAAGGGAGACAGTCAAACAAACTCGAAGCTTCTAGAGAGAGAAAATGACGGTCGATCTCCATTCATAAGTATTAGTCTGTGGGCCAGACATCCCCTACCGTGCATCTTCCTATCAATATAAATTGCATATCGCTGTGTTCCTTGTAACTATTTATTACAAAAAAAAATGTTCCCACAAAAAAATGAACGAACTGCCCCAAAATGGCGTAGAAACATGGCCGACTGACGACTTTGACTTTAGTTAGTTTTTTGGTCTCTGAGAATCATTATTTGACTTAATTTCGCCACAGTTTGTCTTTTATCGAAGCTGGATATAAGGAGAATAATAAAATATGAAAAAATATTAAAAAATAATTGGCTTATGCTATAAAAAACACCACTAATGTCAATTTCTTTAAAAAAAACATTTCTCAGTTGAAAATCAAGCGTCGTTTGTAAATAAACAGCCAACAATAACTCAAACAATGCAAAATTAAAACATCTAGGGTCTTTATTTTTCTTTCTAAAACACTGATTACTTTTTAAAATATTTGAAACGGTTCGGTAGAAAATGCACTTAAGCGGCAGAAAAGCGGTACTGAGGTGGGTGCCTACAGGCCTCTACCACACCATTCAGTACTCATAAATGGCTTAGTTATAGTGCTATAATAATATTTTTTGTACATTATATTGATTGTATTTTTTTTTTTTTATTGATAAATATTACAATTTGTCTCAATAAAGGACATTTATAATAGAGTTCTGAGAGCACATTCACACCATATTAACAAATAAAAAAATAAATAAAAAAATAAGCTAACTCCAAATAATATAAAGCTACAAAAAAACAAAATAAAATATCATAGTGAGAGAAAAAAAAAAAAAAAAAAAGGAATGAAAATAAACATCTTAGACGCAGGCATACCTATTTACACTATTTACAGTCGGCCATAGGAACTCCGAACCATACTTATCCCCCCATACGTGGAGGGAAAGCAAGGTTTCAGGAGATCCCTGCGCTTCTTTCTCAACCATTTCACTGGCATTGAAAGCCAGCGGAGATTGAGTAAGGGCGCTACAACCACAGACACTCATGACTTGAGTGGAGAATCTGGCCATTGCCAGAACTCCAGTATATACATGTTACAAAAGGTCACGGGGCCACTGCCGTTTGAGCCTGCGAGGAGGATTGTAGAGATGAGTGGTGCTAGATAGGGATTGTGCTACGGGATTAGGGTGATGGGTAAGGTTCTGATGAAATTTGGAGAATTTGTCTGGGATAAGATCAAGAATAAATGGAATATTAAGGTCATTGTGCAGGATTTTATTAGAGACATAGAAGGGAGCATCGACTATTGTACGGAGGACTTTGGACTGGAAGGATTGAATGCGTTTGATGTTAGAAAATTTGGTTGTCCCCCACAGTTCTAGTCCGTAGGTCCAGATGGGTTTTAATATTGTCTTGTAGATCAGTAGTTTGTTTTCAATAGAAAGTTTAGATTTTCTATTAAGTAGTCTATATAGCTGGCCATAACGTCGGTTAAGTTCCTGTCTCTTCAGTCTAGTATGCGGATTCCACGTTAGTCGTCTGAATTGTATTAACGAACAAATATTAATGCAATAATTTATTATTTTAAATTTCCGTTATTCAATACGGATTGTTAGTATTTGGTCTCAAAATGAGGTAAAACGAGAAATTGAACCCAAAAATTGGAAAGATACATTAAGCGAACGAGAAAGGAAAAGCCAAAATCTCGGAAAATAAAACAAGGATCAGTATCCATTATATGGCTCAACGAATATATAGGAGATAGATGAAGAGAATATTTTAAGATGCTACTAAAAGTGGGTCAAATTAAGGAACCGATTCAGGTTTATTATGGTGAAGACCATTTTATCAGAAAGAAAGATTGGTTCCAAGCAATTGGCAAGTCAGCCGGTCTTGAGGAACTAAACTTTCGCACTGTTTTGGCCATACATAGGCAATAAATGTATTAGAAAATGATATGAAAGGACTGTAGTTTTGTCGCTTTACATGACAGAAGATACTAGGAACTGTAATACCCATCGAGATTCATTCCTGTTTACTGTAACAAAGAAACTCAATTCAAGAATCGTAGAAGCTAGAATAAGAAATATTGTCGATCGGCAGAGCGATATGGATTGAGAAACTCAAGTAAAACATGGGGCAGAAGTTGCAAATTGGGACTGTCTTCACTTTAAGACAGGTTATTTTGAAGTCCATCAAGAAAGAAAAATATCTCTCTATCTGCTTAGTGCTGTGGTGTTAACGTCATTGAGGAACAGTTTTCTGTCAAGATATGTTTGGAGTAGTTGTAACTGCTGTAATCAGATTGTTTAAGATTGTAATCAGATTCTCGGTCCCATATACCAAAAAAAAAATATATATATATATACAACATACTAATATTGTTGAAGTTGTGTAACGTTTTTTCACTTCACAGTATTTCAAAGCTAATGAAGTGGAATACTTGCTTTGATATTCCTGAGGTCGTAGCACAAAAATACTTAATGCACAAAAATAAATGCCGTTGCATGAGATTATAAAAAATATTATTAAAATTTATTCATTTTTAATTGTTACTTTGGCTGTTACAATATGCTGAGTGACGAAATTTTTCCTAGACAAAGTGATTAATAGCTCATAGACAATTTATGGTGGATTTCGAAAATGGTAAAGAAACGAAATTTGTCACCGGAATCTTCTGTTACATTACTATGTACAGAAATGTACAATTACAATAGAGAAGCTTTGATTTTTATAGAGAAAAATATGATTTTCTTTGGATTTTTTTTTCTTTGAAATAATTAATAATTAATATGATTAATTTGAAATTAATCCCTTCACAAGGGGCGGAGATATAAATGTTTGAGTAGGTTGATTTTTTTTTTTAAATTTTTGTATGATTAATCACTATCATTCACCTATTTTACGTACATTCTCTCTAAACATAACATGTTTATGGTTAATGTGGAGCAGCCCAGGCATTGTATATCTCTGTTATGTCGGCTTTATCATAACCATGGAGTAATCAATGACGATAAAAATCAGAAAAAGAGTCAAAAACACACGCAAGTATCTCAAACACTAGTAAATTACTAAACGGTTAATGATTCACCAATTAAGGCATGGATATAGAAAAAGATAACATAAGAAAAATCTCACATAAACTTACATATCAGATGTGCATACATTGACGATACGTTGATCGGTTTACAGCAGTCTATTAATATCATCCTTTTCCATAGGTTCGAAAGTAGTTTTGTATTAATATTTAGTAAGAAATAATCCTAATGCTTATAATAACACATTATATATATGTCTTACACATTTAAAAAAAAATATATATCAATATTCCATAGATCCATAGATGAATGCATTTCATGAACAAAACAAAAATAGTCTCAATGTTTTCCTTACTTTGCTTCAAACTTATAATTGTAGTCTCAACGGTAGGCTGTTATCACATGAATAGAACAACTACGGCGAATACTGGGTAATATCTCGAGCTTCCTTTCAACTCAGAATGTAACTGCAAATAAGCGGTGGAAGGACTAATGAATATAGTTCCAAGCAAACAGGCACCACATCTATTTCCAAACAGACTTTCATAAGCGATGGAATATGTTTCATGTAGGTCCTATTCAAATATGAAACGGCTGTCTTAACTGTTTACTCCCATCGTTCTTAGAGTCATGTTGTTTAGATTTCATGTCGGTAATATTTAATTGTTTATTAGACGTTAAGTATATACAATTATATTTAAAAAGAAATATTTGACAATATAATTCAAATGTTTCACTTCATTTGAAATGTTAGAATTCTAACAATAAATCTAAAAAATAATCTATAACTGCTAATAATTTGCAATCAATCAAGCATTGAAAAGACAACAATAAAAATACAAATTCGGTTAAAAACAGTTTTGCTTTAGAGTACAAAACAATATACTTTTGCCGAATTTATATTGAAAAATATTCTGTGAATGCAATCTTACCTCACTATTATCGTTATTTAATAAATAAACCAAAAAACAAATAAAGATATAAAAAAAAAAGAAAATTCAAGACAGATGCACCTATTTATGAACGTTACTACAAAACGTTCATTAGAGGCGCCTTCCTAAGGATTTAAATGTACACCTTTAGGATATGATTTGGATTATTCTTATAATTAGCTAGATTTGGGTTTTTAATTTTGATGATGATGATTTGGAAAACAAGCTAGACTTAAAAATTACGCTAAAGACAAGAGAAGACATCAATGGTGTCATAGAAAAACTTTCAACATCAATAACAGGCAGTATAAATAGTAACATCTTTAACAGTAAGATTAACAATTTACAAAAGACTAACTTGATACAACATATTCGTATCTTATTAAAGAAAAAACCCAGAGCAAGATCGAACTGGCATAGAACTAGATATCCAACAGTTAAAACTTATTACAACCAACTGACTAACAAACTAAAATCAGAAATTAGAAAATACAAAATTCTAAAATTATGTTCAATAATCATAAGAAAAGAGTTAAGTTATGCAGATAGGTCGAGAAATTGGAGACGTACAAATAAACTGTAGAGGTAAGAATCTGGTGTTGGTAGAGCAATATACAAACCTAGGGACAGTTGCTGGAAGAAATGGTAAAATAGACCAAGGTATATCAAACAGGACCAAAAAAGCAAATTTCATCTTACTAGATCTGCAACGCGGTCGGAAGAAAATATGACTAAGATTCATGTATGCAACACACTCAACCTCCCAACCCTACTGTACGTTAGTGAGAGTTGGGTCCTTCTAGATAGGCACAAAAGGAGACTTACCGCTACCAAAATGAAATATTTGAGAAGAGTAGCTGGCCGAACTATAAGAGATCGCATTCCAAACGAACGGATTAGAAAACATGTTAAGGTTCCACCAATGCTGGAAACAGTGGAAATGAAAACGCTCAAATGGTTTAGATATCGCTGAAATCGGAATGACCTAATGAACTATCCTTAAAAAGAACGATTTTGCCCATCACTAGATCTTGTGTTATAAAAGAATAAAATAAATGATTTATACTCCAGAAACGAATTTATTATTGATAACGAAAATGTCAGTAACATTCAGTGTTATTAAGTGAGGAAATGAGGAAAATATAAATCCGAAGTTTTATTAAGTACAAACAATCCACAGGCACCTCACAAATTAAAAACAAAAACTGGAACACTGAACCTCTGGCAAAAAACGTATTTACACGAATAAAATGACATGGATCAAATACACCTTAATGGGAAAATGTCCGTTTAAGGGAAATATAATTGTGAATAAAGAGACACTAAAAATATTAGTAATATTAAATGATGAAAATTAATACTACAGTAAATTATAGTGTAGTTTTTAAAAGTGATAATCGAGATACAGTTACAAAAGTAGTCATATTTCTTTTATGATATAAATTAAAACAACACTAAATTTACTTAATTTTACAGGAGCTGTTGCTATATAATACACAATCGAATTAATTCCATTAAAACTATAAAAATAAAAAGTTGCACGGTGAGTGACATTTTTAATCGATTGACATATCGAAACCTATCGTATAAAATTCATTGATAACAAAATATAAAATTACAACGGAAAAAAATTAGGTTAAACTAATTTTATAACGAAATATTTATGTTTACTTTTAAAAATTAATAATAGTGTACTCATAATAGTGCTAAATAGTTCTACAACTAACTAAAATTTAACCATCTTCTTTTTTTCTTTCTTTGTGCCGATTCTTAACGGCGAAGGTGAACCATTTCTGACACTACGGCATTCCGATTAATTTCCTAAGGCTTCTTAAATCAAGGTCACTTAAATACGTGTAATTATCATAGAACCATAATGAAAGGGATCAGACTACTCACATATTTACATTTTTACCAATTTCAACTTTTTTAACACATAATAAATAAAATTAACTTTAAATCACTATACTTTCTAGTTACTCTCTTCTAATTATTATATAACCTTCTTTTTGGCAAATGTTTATTATTAAAAAAAAATATCAATATATTACCCAAGAGAAGAACTCTCTTACTTGACAAACACTCTACCATGCATTGCGGATTCAAGACAATGTTGGACACAAGCCAAGTAGCCTTTCCGCCTAATTTAGTAAGTGCGTGAAGGGTGTTATTCACCAATAAATTTAAGCTAACGGAAGTATTTATTAGAATCATATAATAATTGTATGTATGTTATTATTGGAATAATTCAAACAATTTAGCCTCCCAATTAGAAGTAGATACGTAACCACAGTTTCCTCTTTCCAAACATAAGAGAAGGAAACTATAAAATTGCTTTGTCTATCCCTGTCCGTTTGTTTTTGTCTGTTCCTATCTATCACTCTCTGTCTCTGTCTGCCTGTCTCTATCAGTTTTTCCATTACTGTTACTGTCTGTCCTTGTATGCCGAGATCGTCTGACTGTCTCAGTCGCTGTCAGTCTCTCTGTCTCTGTCTCTGCCTGGATCTGTCTGTGTCTCTTTGTTTTTCCCTTTGTCTCTCTGTGCCAGTCTGTCTCTGTCCTCTTCTGTCACAGTCTATCTGTTCCTGTCTGTCCCTGTTTGCTTCTGTGTCCTCCTGATGTCTCTCTCCATCTCTCCATCTATCTCTGTCTGGTTCTGTTTGTCCATATCTGTATGTCTCTCTCTAGCCTTGCCTATTTCTGTCTTTGTCTGTGTGTCTCTCTTTCTCCATCTGTTGCAATCTGTCTATGTCTGTCTTTCCCTCACTCTATCTGTCCCTACCTGCCTAACCCTGGGGTTCCTGTCTCTATCTGGCCATCTGTTTATGTCTGTCCCTGTCTCTAACTGGTTTTGTCTGAGTATGTCTATTTGTATCTCTCTCCTTCTGTCTCTGTTCGTCTCTTTCCGTCTGTATCTGCCTGTTTCCTTCTGTTCCAGTCTGTCTTTTTCCCTTTCTTTTCCTGTTTGCCTGTCCATGTCTTTCTGTCCCTGTCTGTTCCCGTCTGTCTGTCTCTGTCTAACTCAGTTTGTACATGTCTGTCTGTCTTTGGCTGTCTGTCATTCTCTCAGTCTCTGTCTGCTTCAGTCTGTCCATGTCTGTCTGTCCCTATCTCTATCTCTTCCTCTCTGTCTGTCCCTACCTACCCGTCCCTTTCTGTCTCTGTCTGACCCTGTCTCTATCTGGCTTTGTATCTAGTTCAGAATATAACAACCTAAAAATTCACTTGATGCCACAACATATCCTGCTTGAAGAAATAAAATGAAATGTTCCTTTATTATTTTGAGACTAAAATAACACTCCATACAACAAGGGCCAAACAAGGAAAAATTAGTCAATTTTACTCGACCCTAGTTTAAGTTTTGTTTGTTAAAAAAAAATTAAGTGTATTATCACGGATGTAAAGGAAAATCACTAATTGTAAGACATTTTATGAATTCGACCTTAAATAACGCATTTAATATCAATATACATATAATACATAATATCTTCGAATAATCGTAATTCTTATTTATATATCTAAAGGAATTAAAAAAAACAAAATATTCCAAACCAAGTGACTCATTTACACTTGTGATACCTCAAAATTAAAATTATCTTTGCTTTGTTAACTCAAACAAAAATAATAAGGATTACTTTATAGAAAAATATCTTTAAAATCATTCCTATTCTAGTTGGAATAAGTTTTAAGTGACGAGATCCAGACTCTGGAATGGTAGACCAGCTGATAACATCTATTGCAGGGTAAAGTTTATAAACAGTCTACTATCCATTGTTAGAGATAAGAAACTCTAATCTAACTTTGTAACGATTACCAATTTCATGTTGAAAAATAAATTTATGCAAGAACATCTTATGGTTAGTGAAAGATTCCAAGTGGTGATTCGCTAACACAAATATACGTTATCTAGGTGAATTTATAGATTTTTTGGCTGCCGATAAGTTAAGCGCTCATAACTTCTCCGGATTTTCTGTAAATTTAACGTAAGTACAATAATCAGAAAGATGAAGCACAGCTATTCCAGTCCATAACAATAACTTTTATATTTCATTTCTTTTTTTAGGATAAAAATTAAGAAAAACTTTTTAATCATGTTTATTTTATATCTTTGGTTCTAATCTGTTCACAGAGACTATCTCTAATACTTTAAATTATATTCATATAAATCTCTAATATTTATGGGTGAATTGGTAGAGATCAAAAAATTTCGAAGGGTCCTGCCTAGACAAAAATTTTGAGCAGAAAATTTTAAAAATTCGATTGATATCTAAATTGTATTTAAGATTTTTTTGAGATGCGAAAGACAAATATCAATTTTGTTCCTAAATAAAAAAATATTTACTTCCACATTACTATCGGTTGGTCCAAATTGTGTATAGTGTTGCCCGAATGCGAGGCCAAGACGAGTCTTGGTCTTGAGCAAGAGTCTCGCAACAGTCTTGCAACTACCTATTAGCTTATTATTATAGACATTACAGTAATTTTGTAGATAGGAGAAACTTAACTAAGCCCAAATGAAAAATTAGAAGAGTTAAATGCAAAAGTATATTGGTTACACCAATTATTTACATATAGTAAATAAATTATCAAGTATTAGTAATTATTTTGCCTTTTATTTGATCCAAAAATTTTTTTTTTTTTTTTTACCATTCTTGTTCTTGGTCTTGCAACAGTTTGGCGATCTTGGTCTTGGTCTTGTAAAGTAAAAAAATTGTTTAGGCTAAATTGAACAAACCACACGGTTTTATTTTTCTCGATATCAGAAAAAAAAAACGATATAATAATAATAGTAAAATTGACAAAACGGTAAAAGATGCATCATTGATCCTACTATCCAAATATTTTGATAAACTTCACAATGACCAAAAGTACATCATAATACCAAAGATAAAGGACAAATTTCAATTAAACTGGATGCACACGTCAGAAAACAAACATGCAGTAATTCCATGGAAATCATCAATTCAAAATAGCGAACGACAAGAAGAGCCACTAGCAAGACTCCAAATTGGGAACACACTACTTACCCATCGATATTTGCTAACTAGACAAATAAGCATTCAGTACAACGTACCCATGGCTTCCAAACACTGACTTACCGATATTTTGCAGACAGAGATAGGTACCGCTCATTCATACCTTAATTAAATTACTACAGTTCATATATTCCTGAAATATTTATTTATGTAAAACAAGTTAACATATATGAAATCTGGAGACATGTTATTATCCCAAATTGAATTTCAGTTTCTAAGACGGTAGGTATATCTTCTTGTTTCCTTTCTAATTTTATTTAATTTTTTCTTGATTTTCTCTATTAAAATTTTTTCCTTTCTTTGAAAAACACAGCTGTGATATTTTATTCTATAAACTATAAACTGTTAATAATATTTCAATATAAGCCATCACGAATATACGTAGGAAAAAATCAACTGTGTTGTGGTTTGTTATAAAATATAATCAACAACTTAGTGATCTAATTTTATAAAATCATATATTGGGCACTATTCAGCTCATTATAATTTTGTTCGTTTCTTGCTGGGTATGCTACAATGCGGCAATAAGACCGTCGTATTAAATATGTTAAGACGTTTGACTTTGGTAAAATAATGCATCTGGCGATTTACTGGACTAATAAAAGCAGGTTACATAGTTAAGAGTTAATTTAGTCTTGAATTTAATCTGACCAAAGTTATGTTCGGTCCTAGGTTTAATCTGGCCGTACCAGCTCAACCTTAAATATACCATTTGTTAGTTAGTCTCATTCTAGGATCAAAACTCAGAATCGGTAAATACAATGTTCGCAATCGTTTAAGTTTATTTTATCATTCAAAGTTTCAGATAGTTTACCATGAAATTATAAAGTTTATTAAAGGCCATCCTGTAATTAAAAAGAAATATTTTAAGAAGTGAACATCTTAAATGCGTCCAAAAATTTATCGTGACATTCATTTATTATTAAAGGGACGTTAATGTCCATTTACAGTAATAGTTCATTATTGTAAATTAACATTCGTTTCTTTAAAAGTATCAAAACCAACCCAATGTACTATTCCGCTGGCAAAGAACCCACAGACTCCTTTACATAGAGTTCAAACTGGACAACATTGCCTCGGATACACAACCCTTTATACGAATGCATTAAAAAACCGATTATAAAGTTTAATGGGCAGCAATACTTAAAGATGAGCCTCAAATTCAATTTTTCTCCCAATAAACGGCGAACTATTCGTCATATACCAAGTCTTGTTATTAATAAAAGTAAGCATAAAGCATGCCCTTCTAGTTAGAGACTTTTTAATTTCACTGACGGCCATTGATGAAGGGAACTTAAACACTGTTAATTCCAGAAAAATCAAAATGAGTTTGCTTCAAAACTTTCATTTTGAAATTCAAAATGAGTCGCCAGGAGTCTGGGAGAAGGAGTCGCCGGAAACAGACATCTTGCCCACATGGATACCTCACATTGTGGCACATCTGAAAAGAAGTGATGACAAGGCTACAAACCTCGCCTGGAGAAGGAACACAAATGGAACCACTATGATCGATCACCGATTGATAACTACCATTGCTGAGTGGAGAGGATGGTACAAAAAATGCTTTATGAAGAATTGAAAATCAATTGGAACCAATCGACAAAAAACAACAAGAAATTAAAAAAAGATAGTCGATCATGGACAACCTCATTCAGAAGGTCTAGGTCAGAGGAAATAATTTCAATACAACTGAGAATCGGTCATACAGCATTTACCCACAGCTACCTAATGAGAGGCCTGGGGACCATCATTTTGTGATACACATTGTAACAACTTGCAGAATACACTCTGACACCAGAACAAACCAAAATATACCTTCCGCCGTATCTGTATCACTTGCAGATAAAGGCATAAAATCTCTCCATTTAATGTCGCTTATGACTCCTTCGAGTAGATGCGGAATGTAACAATAAATAAAGCATTTTTAAACATAAATTTAACAAATGTAAATCACCAAATTCATCGATTTATTTTTACGAAAACCTTAATATTAGGTTTATGGACAATTAGCTCGCCACTTAATCCAATACGGATCTATTTCCACAATGAAAATCGATGTGAAAAACTCTGCTCACTCTGAAATAAACACTGAGTTTAGAAGAGGGTTGTCCAAACATGGCTCACGAGCTCCATTGACATCTCCATTAAGTTGAGTGGGCTATGGCTTGTGTTAAAAAAAATAAGTTTGTTCGTCAATATTCAGTTGTCAAATGAGTTTTTATAAGAAACCACTCATATGAATATTGTAGCGATTCAACAAATTAAACAGTTTTCTAAAATTCAAAGAAATTTTTTCGAGCAATAACTTCCCGACCTCTGATTTAGAAGTTGAATTTTTTTCACAATTAAAAAGTGTATATATTCAACCGATTTTACAAATTTTTGTAACCTAAATAATTTTCAATAATTCTAATGCTAATTTAAAGAAGATAGCGCAAAACGGAATATACGGAATATTTAGTCAACTAACTTTTTTATAAATATGAAAGTGAATCATATTTTGTATCATACATAAATTTAATTAATATGGGATTACAACTTTTGATACAAGGAAGTTTTTCTTAAACTAAGGTATCTGTAGAGCTATTGGAGGGGGAAAATAGCATTTGCTAATTAGCTAAATTAAATATATTTTATTTATCGCTTTCTATTTAAAAGAAAACGAAATTCACTTAAATATATGAAAAAAAAAAAACAGAACATTAATTTTCTGTTTTTGTGTAGAGAATAAAATATTAATGCACTATCAAATGTATCTATTTCTGAAACTGTTTATAAACAAATAATGTTTTGCTAGCTATACTGAACGATGATGTACAACCTACATAACATTGTCACAAACGTATTAAGAAGTGACGTACCTACCTGAACCCGTGCCTAGGGATGGATACAGCCAACCTCTTCTGCAAGGGGTTCACCCTGAGGGTGTTGATGAGGACTCCGCCCTGTAGGAGGTGCCCCCAAGTCCCTCCCGCTTCTCGGCCCCACCACAGCGCCCAGCTAGTAACCGTGTCCACCAGGCTCACCAATGTCTGTAAAAATATTGTTAAAATATATGATGAGATTGCACAAACTTCTTCTAAAATATAGTCTTCATATTTGTGGATGATCAAAAATGAAGAAAAACACTGCAATTATTACACAATGGTTTATTATTTCCAAATAATAATATATAGGAATGTGTGGCGTCTCATTACATTCCTTACAATTTCTCACGAAAATTAGACATTATCTATATATATATTATGTTCGAAAAATAATACAATAAAGACACATCAATGCTGTATATGGTAACTCCATTACCCTTACAAGAGAGGATAGACAGAAACGTAACTCTCGGTAGCATATGACAATCATCTTTATTCTGGGACTAGGTCCCTTAAGAATAGTAATATTGTTCATTCAAATTAATAATAAATCTTACCAAAAGACCTATTACAATAAAGAATAACTAAAACACAAGTAATAAAATAAGTATATACACACCTCTTATGACATATTAACGAAAACAAATAGGGTTACAATACTAAAATATTGGATCTAAAACAATTACATAGTAATTACTAAATGGAATTAGAAAGAAACGCTAAATAAATTTTATAGCAAAAGCATTGTAGTGATGGACTATAAAATAAATAAATAAAAAAATAACTACTGTAAATAAATGATTTACATTTGTTCCTTAAGAAGTTTAAGTGAATACACGTAAAAAGAAAAAAATGTATATATATATATATATATATATATATATATATATATATATATATATATATATATATATATACATAATACACACACTGTGTGTCGAAGATAGATAAAAAATAAAATACATTTCAAAGAAATACAATCTTAAGAATAGGAAAAGTAGGAGTTAAGAAAAACAAATAAGACTAACTCACAATGTTTTGTGAATGGTAATGGAAATTCATGTTCAATACAGAAGAAAAAAATAATCTATAAAGAAAATTATAGCCATATTACATAATAAATACTCAGCCTGCGACTGACTGAATTGTTTAGAGGAATTGAAATAAGAGGGTTCTAAATGTTGCTAAGGATGGTACATGGCAGATTTTTAGAGAGATGGTATTTCGAAATGCAGAGGAACGAACAAGAAAGGAATGTTTAAATGATGCAGATCTGTAGAAAGGAGTGTAAAGGTCAGAAGGACGAGATCTTGTGGAGATGGTGTGGATAGATAACTTGAATTGTAGGAGATTGTATGCGTAAGACGGACGATTATTATTGATTATTTGGTAAAGGGATGTTCCTAGGAAATATAACAAGAGCCCTCCTAACTCAGCATATTGGTGCGAAGCACGGGAACGTATCAGTGTCCCGGTGACAAATCTTACGAAGTCATATGTATACATATAAATAGAAAAATAACTTTATTCTGGGACTAAGTCTCGTAAGAATAATACAACGATATAGAAAAAGAAATTAGTTATATATATATATATGAAAGTAATTTTTTTTTTTCTATATCATTGTCCATCAGCAGCGATGGATTTTGATAAATGAGATATCAAACGAAAGGGAATTTCATGGAGAAGTAACGAATCCCCTAATTTGAAAACTTAAAGACTTACTAGAATTACAATAAAAGTCTGATGTTGTATGATGTATGATGTGATGTGTATATGTTTTTTTTGTTTTTTTTTGTAGAAGATAAGCATAAGTATTTTTCTTTTATATAATTAAAAGAAAAAAGGTGGAGGTTGAAAAGAAGAAACAACAAATTTGAAATTTGAAAAAAAAAAAAACAATTTTTGCCTTTTAAGTAGTATATTACATACGCATATATTTAAAAGTGTTTATAAATAATGATTTTATGACTTATGTTGTTTTGTCTCTGAATGCAAAAATTTGAAAATGGCTTATAGAGCCAAATCGTAAAATAATAATTCTTGCTAAAAAGATGTGATAGTTATAAAATTAATATTTGTGAGAATAAAGTTTTTTTATAAATTACATTTAATCATATATATTGATTAAATATAATATTTATATCTGTTGTCAAATGATTATGGACTAAATAATTTTAATTTTATATATTTTTATAGGAACATATGGTGCTTGCCAATTATAAAAGTTAAAATTGTTTTCGTCTATAAAAATTTTGGAAATAACTGCGGGATTAAGAGTTATTTTTACCTAAATAACTAGGCGAACTAATACATTGAAGCTTAGATTCGAAGTACCTATGAGTGAGGCGGAATCAGCCGCTGTTACGAAAGAGGCCGAGGCAGCCCAAGCTGCGGCTCGTATGGACTGCTACGACAATCCTCCGTGCGCAGGCAACGAAAGAGGAGCATGGGAACTGGTAACAGGAAGAAAACGAAACATTACTGAAAACAGGGATCCGAGGAAACAGAAAAAACAGGAAGTAGTGGTAACTACTAGCAATAGTTTCCAGGTTCTATCTACTACTAATGACCAATGTCAAACTTCTTCTGCTAATCCACCATCTAATAATACTAAGAATCCACCCCCAATCTACATCACCGGTGTCGAAAACTACGCGGCTCTTGTGTCTTATTTACAATCCAATTCAGGACCAGATTCCTTTTTGCTAAAAACAACTTCTAAGGGAGTAACTATTTACCCCCAGACCCCAAACAATTACAGGCAAATAGTTAACTGCATGAAAAACAGCGGAGCCGAATTTCATACTTATCAGCTTCCTGAGGATAGAAATCCTCGCGTGGTGATTAAAGACCTTCATCACAATACACCAATGGAAGAGATTAAAAAAGATCTTGAAATATACGGATACAAAATCGTAGGTATTACCAACGCCATCTCACGTTTTAAACGGCCACTACCCATGTTTTTTGTAGATGTAAGTAAAGAAACTTTCAATGAGAAAATATTCGATATTACTAAATTATTTTATACAAAGGTTACAATTGAAGAACTTGGAAGGAAGAAACATATACCGCAATGCGTCAGATGCCAACAATACGGTCACACACGATCGTATTGCAACCACGCACCACGGTGCGTCAGATGTGGACTAGGACATGACAGTTCCACTTGTAGCAAAACTAGAGAAACTCCAGCTAAATGCGCTAATTGTCTAGGCGAACATCCGGCCAATTATCGGGGGTGTCAAACCCTTAGAGATCTAAGGGCACAGAGGACCAAGAGGAATCATGTTCACCAGAGGGAATCACCTCCATCTGCAAATCTTCATAATTTCCCGGATCTTCCACAACCTTCGCAAAGCCCATATCAAGAGCAGAAGCGGAAGCAGAAGCATCATCAACAGCCCCAACAGCAACCTCCAGTGCAACAGCAGAAGCCAATACAGAAGCAAACGCAACCGCAAGCTCAGGAACTGCCTCCATCATCAGTACCTCCAAACATTCAACCTTCAGCAACCATGAGGGGAAAAAGTACCCAGCTACCTTCAGCTGAAAACTGCATGTCTCCACAACTATTCCAGTTATTGAACGGTCTGAATACTCTCATTCAGCTCCTTTTTAGTCTCCTCCAACAGCTCTCACAGATAACACAAGGCATGTGTCTTCCTAATGGCCATTAATCAGCTAACTGTAGGCTCCCTGTCCATCCTTCTGTGGAATGCAAACGGACTAACGCAACATAGGACAGAATTGGACTTATATTTACACGAAAAACGCATTGACATCGCAATGATAACAGAAACACACTTTACACCACGAACTAAATTTCATATTTCTGGTTACAATACCTACAGAACAGACCATCCGGACAACACAGCTCATGGTGGTACAGCAATACTAATAAAGACATCATTATCACATAATCCCTTATACTTACCTACTACACCTGACATTCAAACCACAGGCTTAACACTACACACCAAACATCACACAATAACAATAGCTTCAGTATATTGTCCTCCGAGGTACGTATTAACACCTTCGATGTTTTGCAACTATTTTCGAAGCCTTGGGCGTTGCTTTATAGTAGGCGGTGACTTTAACGCAAAGCACCAATTTTGGGGGTCACGGCTGTGCACACCAAGAGGAAGAAATCTGAGGGCTGCTATCCACGAGCTTTCATTAGACACTATATCACCTGATACACCGACATATTGGCCGACTTCACAACGTAAATCCCCAGACCTACTAGACTTTTTTATAACCAAAGGACTGCGCACCATACCTTACACCATAAATACGAGCTCTGATCTTTGCTCTGACCATTCCCTTATACATTTGGTTATCCTTGATGAGCCCATCAATCTTCCACGAACCCCTAAGCTCCTTAATGGTAAAATGGATTGGGATGCTTACAGGGAAATTCTGGATTCAGAACTTTCAATCCCTGGCTCCATTAAAACAGCAGATGAACTAGAAGAGGCAGTGGACAAATTTACAAAAAGTGTCCAAAAAGCAGCTTGGTCTTCATCTCTACCAAGGTCATCAAGAGCAGAACACTTGCCAAGATATCCTCAATATATAAGGGACTTGATCACGGCAAAGAGGAGAGCACGTAAGGTATGGCAGACTAACAGACTTCCCTCAGATAGACGGACATTTAACAGACTAAATAACGAACTTAAACGACTAATACAAAAATTCAACAGAACGAATTATGATGCTTATTTGAGCAGCATATCAACTGACGATGGAAGTTTGTGGAAGCATACCAAAAATTTGTTAAAACATCGAGAGGTGTCAGTACCCCTGCGAAACGAAGACGGTTCATGGGCTTTGTCGGATAGAGAAAAATCTGAACTATTTGCAGACCATCTTTCATCAGTATTTACACCATTTACCGACTTCACGAACACAGAACATGAAACCTTAGTATTTGATACTCTAGACATACCATTACAGATGACACCTCCCCCTCTTCCTTTCACTCCTTCACAAGTCGCACAACAAATCAGACATCTCCCAAAAAGAAAAGCTCCAGGTTATGACTTAATAACTGCCGAGGGTCTCCAGCAAATGCCTAGGAAAGCTCTAGTGTTCCTTACGACAATATACAACTGTATTCTGAGGACAACTAACTTTCCATTACAATGGAAATACTCACATATCAAGATGATACACAAAAGGGACAAAGACATTTTCAATCCCTCATCCTACCGACCTATCAGTCTCCTTCCGATATGCTCCAAAGTTTTCGAAAAATTAATATACAAAAGACTGGTTGACATACTGACAGACCAACAAATAATACCTGACCATCAATTCGGTTTTCGTACGTTTCATTCAACTACACACCAATTACACAGAGTTACTGACTACATTGCTGGAGCGCTAGAGCAAAAACAATATGCTACCGGCGTATTTCTGGATGTTGCCCAGGCATTTGATAAAGTCTGGCACCAGGGACTTCTCTTCAAACTCAAAACTATACTGCCTAATACATATTATCTCATTCTCCAATCTTTCCTTTTCGACAGATTCTTCTCTGTCCGACAGGGTTTAGAAATTTCCTCAATTCGACCAGTATCAGCAGGGGTACCTCAAGGATCAATATTGGCACCTTTACTCTACATTGTCTATACGCATGACATGCCTACCAACTCTGAAACATTGACTGCTACTTACGCTGACGATACAACAATTTTAACAAAACACCATGACCCCAGACTAGCCTCATTAAATTTACAAAATCATTTACTAAATTTACAAAATTGGTATTCACTCTGGAAAATTAGATTAAATCATAACAAATCACAACACATAACATTTACGCTTCGACGAGAAACATGCCCACCAGTTTATATCAGCAACAATCCAATTCCTCAGACGGACAGTATACGCTACCTCGGACTAATATTTGACAGAAGGATGACCTGGGGCCCACACATCAAAATGAAAAGAAAGAGTTTGAACAAGCGACTGAAAATACTGTACTCACTGTTTTCTAAATCAAAATTGAAAATTAGACAAAAACTAAATACATACACTTACCTGCTCAAACCCATTTGGACATACGCCTCACAGATTTACGGTTCAGCAAAAAAGACTCACTTACAAAAACTACAATCCTTTCAATCTAAAATTTTAAGACTAATAACTGCAGCTCCCTGGTACGTCAACAATAAGACTTTACATACCGACCTAAGACAACCAACCATTGACCAGCACATACGTACTCTTTACTCCCGATTTCATCTAAAACTACACGGACATCACAATGGACTTATCAAAGACATGGCCACGGCTGAAATGCTCATCAGGAGGCGACTGAAAAGGAGCTGGATGAGAGATCTCCTTTCCTGATTTTAGGATATAAACAGGCCAGTTAAGAGGTGCTGCTGGGCTCCATTCTTCGTCATGCCTATCATGTCATTTTCAATTTAAACAGCAAATCTGCTAATTGTCACTACCATGACAGGTGCGGATGAAGATATAGAGTCAAAAAAAAAATATATTTTTATACATCCAGAAAGACAGCTCAACAAATTTAAAATATTTAAACCAGGTATTTATGATTTATAACTGTTCCTTTGCTTTAAATATACATTAATTGAACTATTTTGACTTCGTTATTAAAGCAAAAGTTTCTCACTATCTAGATACAAAAAACTTCGCAGTATGATATTTTAATGGATCAAATAGTAACAGAATATTCCAAAAGCAAACATCTGACCCTAGTCCTGCAGGTATTTCCCATAGGGCTCTCACGTATTCTAACTGGAATATGCTCCGTCATGAAATTTACTTTTAATAATTCCTTTCCAACATCTGTTCGTAAATTCTTCTTCCATTAAAGCCCCCACAGGCGCAGTGAACTCCCCATGCATACATTTTTATTTTGTTAATAAAATAGCAAAAATTACTCCATTTGCAATAATATGACTAGAACAATAGCATCCTCATTTTAGTCGTTCGTAAGACAAGAGTTTTGTTGTTTAAATATGTCTCTAGTAATTGTGTCGTTTAAGAAATTGTGGAACAAATGTTTCAAGTTTTCTGATTGTAGAGCTTGTCGGTATCCCCGGAAGTGATAAGAGGTCCTTGATTGATCCAAGCTCGGACAATGCACTAGGATATGTTGTCTTATTAAATGTAGGCTAGAGCTACGGCATCTTGGCGAAGAATTCTAATCGAGGAGGTGACCATGAGTAAGCCTACGTGTTCCCTATACTGAGGCGTTTTACAATAGTTTGCTTCCTGCGCTTTCCTTTTATCTGTGGGAGTGGGCGAGAGTCATCATAAATGATCTTCATTTTATTAGTACTTAGAACCTTTGACCAAGCGTAACGCCAAGCGTTTGTACCTATCTTCGGTACTGCTGTTTAATATTTTAGTTTATATTCTTTTTTAATTAATATTAATAAAATTTAATGTATCACAGCTCAAGAGAGGAAATTCCTCCACATTATGGTTGGATCGATCTGGGATCAGCATACACACTCGTGGCGGATGAAGACAAATAACACGAATATATAGAAACTAATTAGTCTATCCCTTTTAAAATGAAGGCTAGTGTAATCGATGTGTGACGAGTCCATCAGAGAGCCTCTAAACAGTATTGGACGTCGCAACAGTTGGCAGACGTGGACCACCATTTGAATGGAAGAACCAAGTTGGAATTGGAAACCACGTGGAATATATATGGATTGATAAAAACAACAAAGAGTTACTTACTGCGAATTGGAAAGTAGTAATCAAACTATGTCAGAAGTGGAGAAGGCTTTATAAGGCAACAAAACGTCTATAACATGTAAAGCAAACAGAAAAATATACAAAGATGTATAACAGCAGTTGTATTCTTATTTATTTCATCTTGGTAATTAATTTTGAACCCCAAAAATTAGAAAGGGCATTTTCGGACAAGGAAAACAGTGAATGAATTTATGATGAGGCATTAATTACAATGCTTGAAAATGGTAAATGTAATAAACTTGACTGAAATTGAGCCTGGCTTGAATTTTGTGTAATTGGCACCCATCAGTTTTAACCAAGCTCATGTCAGGCGATTCCAATTAAGTTCAATTATCAGTGCTATTTCCACTAACCGGAGTACTTACCATGAAATCATTGACTAGCTGGTTTATTGAAATCGGTATGTTCGTGATGTATTACCGGAAGTTCGTTAATTAATTTTGAAAGCACCAGTAAACTTGCTTGTTCAAGTGCAAACAAAAAAAAAACTTTAAAAATTAGGATCATCTTTAAACATTTCTATTTCTTACGTAATTACATCTGCTTAAAGATCTATGATTGGTTTTTTTATAATATAATCAATGGGGACAGCATTCGAAGTACAGTCTCGGCAACGATAAGCGTATGCTTAGACCATACAGTCATTGATCTTCACAATCGCTAAAAATGTCATTAAAACTGAATAAACAATAGTATATTTTACGACAGTCACTTGAATGACATTTTCTTATTTTTATAAGCATTATGTTTATATTAATTTAACTGAGTTTACTACGGAATAATTTGAGATTCACCTCAAGTTGAGTAAAAAAAATGAAGGGATTTAATATCATCTTACCTAAAAATTTCCGTGTTTTCATGAAAAATACTTTAATAAATTATTGCTAAACTTTAATTTCTTTGTAACCTCAACCCGAAATGTACTAAACTTAAATTGTTTTGTTTTTGAAAATGGCTTAAAAGACCGAAACGCAAAATAATAAATCTTGATAAAAATATTTGATATTTATAAAATTAAAATTTGTGTGAATAAAGGTTTTTTTTTTACAAACTTAATCATATATTGGTCAAATATAATATACATACTTCTGATCTTATGTGCTAGACCCCTATCACATTTCACAACCATTAGATTCTTAAGATTTCATTAATTGAAATTTGATTAAATTGATACCGGCTATTCCTCAAACTTTGGAATTAGTCGAATTAATTTTCGAAAAACAGGTTAATCAAAAATACACGTTTGCGCATTCGTGACTGAAAATATTTTTTTGTAAGTAGTAAGGGGAAACTGATACATACTTAATCATATATCACCATTTCCTAACTTTTCTTCGGCCACAGTAAAAGAAGCGTTTCTGAAACAATTGTGTCTGAGAAAATACTTGACGCGTGAGTATGCAATAGAAATATCTGGTAGTTATTGATACCAGGACTAACTTGGTACAAATCGCACAATATCTAAAAATTTTATGAAATTAGCATCAATAAGAAGAGATAGATTCGGGATTAAATCAATTTTTTGATGAGCAATACGTAAAATGCGTATATATTTATTCATTCCAAAGCTTCAAAAAAAGTTGATCAAAAAAGCACTAATTTTGTGTAGAAAAGTAGAGAGTTTAAGTTTTATGTTTTTTAGTAAGACATGTTTTTCGTTGAATAGGAAACGATAACTGAAAAAATATAATTACTTCACTGTAAACTAGACAAATTTTAATTCAAAGAAAAGTAGATTTTGTCATTGTTAAAAGCATTTTTTTTTTAATTTAATATTCTTTATTGAATATTTTTACATCATAACTAGTAGTAGTGGTATAAGGGTTCATTTAAGATAATGATAAAAAAAAAAAAAAAAAAAAAATCATTATCACTACAATACATAAAAAACACAATATAAAAAAAAAATTTCAACAATTAAAAAGTGTATTTATCCCTTTATTTTTACTATAGTACATTTCGAGTTAACAATACTTCTGTATAAATTCATTTATTCTCCTAAGGATTAGAGAGTATGATGTGTATATAGCAACACAATATAATTGTGCAGCAATCTTTTATATTTTATATTTTTATGAAAATAAAGTGTTTCTCTCTCTCTCTACAAAGAAATTAAAGTATAGCAATAATTTATCAAAGTAATTTTTCATAAAAACACGGGTAGGTTCAGGTGAAACGATATCAAATCACTTCATTTTTTTACTCAACTTGTGGTGAATCTCAAACTGTTCCGTAGTAAACCACAGTTTTGAAAATAATGCTAATGAGACAAGAAAAGTTTCCCTAAAATTGGGAAAAACTTTATTATAGTTGAAAGACGAAAAAAAAAAATCCTGATTTTTTAAAAAATAGAACTTGTCTTAGTGTTTACGCTTAAAAGTTCTCTTTAAAAGAGGGCGGGGTGGCCGAATGGGCTAACGCGTGTGCACTGCACCGCCGTTGCCCGGTAACCGGATATATGATTCTATGATATGAAAATAGTCACGAATTCGCTACCCGGGCCAGAGGGGATTTAAATTCTCCGCCCTCACCCTCTGGTCCGGGAAAATCCCGTATAGCCTAAAAGGCGAGGTAGGGAAGAACAGGGGGGAAAAAAAGTCCTCTTTAAATGATTTTATCAATGACAAACTTTTATTTTATTTGAAGTAAATTTTGTCCAGTTTACAGAGAAGAAATTTTTAATTACTCTAATTAATTTTTTTTTTCAGTTTTCGCTTTCTATTAAAAACTAGTTCTTAATTGTGATAGATTGCAATATTTCTGAATAAAAAAAAAATGTGTGACACCAATAAGAAAAACATAAAAATCCCACTATTTACGGGACATCCTTTAAACATTCAGCAGCGAGGAAATAAAAATTGTAAAACAAACAGTTTATTTTCAGGAGTTCCTTAAGTGTACAATCGATCAGTAGATTTTTTCTTAGAGAAAATAAAACTGATTGTAATACACGTAATTCAGTTTTCACAATCATTTATTTATTATTAATTGCAAACTGTAATATTTACTGATGTATCCCAGTTCAACTTTTTTTAATATAATAATGTTTCTTTTATCTATATGATAACTAAGAAAATAGTATATTTAATTAAAAGGTAGTTTATATAAAGGGAAGCTTTGATAATGACGAGGGGTTAATGAATTTTTTTCCCCTCGCCTGCTGGTTACACAACGAGGGTAATTCATTAGCCCGCCTTGTTGGCATGCTAACTTAGTGAAGCTCTACCGCAACCTCTCCTGTACTTTATTCCGATTTCCTTCCACTGGCTACTTTTGCATTTAAATCTTTAATTAGTTCTCAAGTTGTATTGCATTAAAGAGCAATTTATAGTAAAGTCATTCGAGGCAGGCGTTGAACTGGAAGTAATATGCATAGTAATTAAATATTGAATTTCTTGATCAGAATCAAGAATATAAGACAGTTTACTAGGCTAAAAATCAATTAGTCCAGTCAATGAAGGCTAGAAAAGGGGGTATAGAAGAAAATGGCGGAGACACAATTTTTGACCTTTAGGACATTGTTTGGACTAGTAAGGAGGTAAACATACTAAAAGTCCCCACTACTAGGTGGTGAGCCAGATGGGGGGTGGGGAGGGAAGTGGCGCCTAGTATGTCAATTTTTCGGGTTTTCGCTTGTATCAAGACATTCAACGACGTTCCATTCAAAATTAATACGAATAAAATTTGCAATATGATTGATAACATACGTTTTTTCACAACCTCCCTTAGCTTCAGAGATATCCTCAACTATACCTAATTTTGAAAAACTCCTACATATTGGCCAACCGATCCTTAACCATAATCCTGACCTTGCCTTCTTGATGACCTTTCCTCAGACCACAATAAGCTAAGCCTAACCCTTTCCGCATTTTATATCCCCAGATTATCACCTTCTTCATTCATCAGACACACAGTCAACTGGAATCCTCTCCGCCAAACAATAATAGATGAAATAGACCTCAGAGTATCCCTAACTTTATTTATTTTTTTCGGAAAAGTGTATACTGGTGTATAAGAGCAAATAGCTTTAAGTGTCTTGTCCATAGTATTAATGGTTTTGTATATAGTTTAGTTTGTTTTGTATATAGAATTTTTACCTTATATTTTTTTTACATTATTTCTTTTTTTCGATTGATTTTATTTTGGCCAGATGTAATATTTTAATTTTGTTCTATTTTGTTATTCTGAAGGTACTGTGTCCCAGAATAAAGTTATTTTTATAAATAAAAAAAAAAAAATAAAACTCTAGATAATGCACTGAGTTACTTCACAACCTTGATCCAACAAACAATCTGGACTGCATCCTCACCACTTACCTGGCGCTCTCCCCACATCTGGCTCACCACCTGAGAGTAAGGACTTTTAGTTTGCTTACCTTCTTACTACTCTAAACAATGTCCCAAAGTCAAAATTTATGTCCTCGCCATTTCCTTCTATAATCATTCATTGACTGGATTAAAGGGTGAGCCAGGAGAAACGAGTCAAACTCCAGGAATAGATTGAAAGTACGAAAAAAAACTCAATTTATCCAATATCTATTTGTTTAAATTTGGTTGGCTATTACAAATAAAAAACATGTGTCAAGGAAGGTCAGTTTAGCTTCCTCACCGTTTGCATTGGCTAAAAAATATCTAAATTACAAGATATAAAATTTTTCGTATAAATTTTTCGTATGAGAATAAAATCTGTGGAAGAAGCCTTTTTTTCCTACGGTGTTGTACCTTCCGTAGGGAGGAAGCAAAAAAATTTACACGTAAACAATACTCCATACATGTACAAGCATTGCGAAATTAATATTACGGTTTATAGAAAAATCTGTTACGTTATTCTTACCTTCTTGATATCGATTTTTGAAACTTACTAAATACAATTCATTACAATTTTGCCAAAAGGGTGAATCGTTCATTCTAATAAGATGCATATTTTATAGTTGTTATTATTATATTTTTTGACGTTTTAGGGGATAATATACATCAAATATACTATTTATGTGATTTCGTGGAAATTATCAAAGGTAGATCAGGAGAAGCTTATCAAATAGCGGTTAAACCGATACTGATGAGATAAATATTGGCAAGCTGTCTAAATCTATTAAATGCTCATCAATCCATATTACCGGAACCGGATCGCTGTTGAACTTTGGTGAGATATATTAGGCCAAATTAAAAGTCTAAACCTTCTTGTGTATTTACTAATAAGTTTTCGATTGCTTTGGTCTTATGTAATATCAGGGTGTCCCATAAGACCATTTCATTTTCTTTATTTCATACGTAAGGTTCATTTACTGTGTGTTATATATGAACCGTTCTACTCTATTATATTCTTCAATTTCTCAGGAACTCTCTCATACACTTTTTCCAAAATTACTGAGACTCACTTGCAAAATATTCATCGAGATAAGTTTTTATTTCGCTTTCAAAATTTTCGACATTTATCACGGAGAGAAATTTTTAACGAAAGAAACAAGTAATAATCGAAAGTTTACTATGGAAATATAGGCATCTGGATTGGAAAAAAATCAGACGATTTTACGAAGGTTGGCATACAGTTACGGAATGGAATTAATCCGTAATATATAATAATAATAATAATATTAATTTAGCTTTTATTTTGTTAAATATCCCAATTGGTGAATCATATATTATATTGTAGTTTCTCACGAATCAAAGGTTAAAAGAACGAAGCATCCCTAAATAGCCAGGTCAAGCTATCTCTGATAGCTTAGTAATAGTTATCTAGAATGTACCGACTGGACAGAAGACCCATTATCAAGACTTAGGGAACAATAACCGATTTCAGCAAAAGGGCATTTTCTCACAGACCTCATCTTAAGAATATCAACTATCGATAACTTCCTTTGCCGTCTCTTCCGACTTCCTTTCACCCCTTGCTATTCTTAGGTATATAAATCCCATGCTCCTCAGAAAAAATTACTCATGCAGTTACATTCTTGAAGTCACACTCTTCACTGTAGGAGACCTGGAGTGAACTCGTGTAGTCAAACCATATATCCATAGTGTATTACTCTGTAAGTTAGATGCCATTTGTAACTGACATTATGAATAAAAACAGTACTTATAAAGTTTTCACTGCCTCCGAATCGTTAACTATACGACAAGAATTCGACGATTTAGTGGAATTGTACAACTCCTTAAGTAAAGTCCAAATCCGCCTTAATTAATTAATTAGAAGCATATAGCGATTATCTTGTATGTGCTAAAGTTGCCAAAAAGGTCAGACGGTTTATTGGCGTTTCAATCTTGTATTGGAATCCAAGTCAAGCGTTTTTGCAGGAGGATTCCTATTAATCGGATTCGCTCAATACGAATAAGTGTGGTATTATTAAAGGATACTTTATAACAGGAAGTCATAGTTTTATGAGGAAGGCTAAACGCGATTTGACGGGATCCATTAGAATTTATTTAATCCTGGAGTTTTTACACCATTCTTAAAGGTTTGCGATGTGTGATGAATGAGTTTGGGATGTACTCGATGGGTCGTTTTTAACTGATATGATATGGATTTGAATCAGCAAATCAACTTTTTAAAATTTATTTTAATTGTTCTGTGGAAAAGCTGGATTCAATAATGACTGAGGGTGACGTAATAAATGTAGAAGCTATTAGTTTTTGCCCGGACGAGAGGTTTAAGCGCAGGAGGGTTAGAAGCTTGGTACTAAAGCTGTAATGAACTGGGAGGTCGTAGTCTATTAGTGGACTCCTCTCGCACAAAGTAATCACCTGGTAATTTCATCCGGTCGTTGGCTCGTACTCATCTGCTGTCCTCTACATCGCCGATCCTCTCGTCACAAAACCTCAATTAATGTAGGATAAATATGAAATCTGATTTATATTTGCATCAATCATGCTAACTAACAATCAAGATATAAATAAACGTACATCAAGATGTAAAATCCTATGAATAAAAAACTGACGTTAGATAACCGCGAGTACTACGTTTTTTTCTTTCCAAGCGAGTCAGAACTTAAGGAAAACTTCAAAACATCAAAAGTTAAGGAAACACCCACTAAATGGGAAACGGGTAGCCGCAGATCTAGAATAGGAAAAAAAAACACCCGTATAGGATTAATAAGATCAAGAAACTGGCCAAAAGATGGAAGATGGCTAGACACCACAATGGGTTATGCTTTTAATATTAATTTTATATTACATTAAACCTGTACCACTACAACCCATGAAGGGATTTGGGTTCAGCACTATTTAGGCAAAACACTGTTTCTAGGTCAACGGTTGTGCAAGGAGATGATTAAACCGAGATAACGCTCAACCGACAGGTTTTCCTCCTTAATCAATTATTTAATTAAGGGTGCTCACTTTTTAGAGGCTAGGTGTGACCTAGATTCGCCCCACGGCCAATGAAACAGATAAATAAATTTTCTGCCATGAGCAGGGGTTTGAACCTGGGATCTTTAGCATTGGAAGCTCAGTACCCTACCACTGAGCTACCCCACTCCCTTATATTACGTTAAAGATATAAAATTATATATTTTATCTTACATGATAAAATAAATGATATTTATAATATTTCTATAATATTTAGAATACCATAATTAAATGATTTTTATAAACACAATACATAAAAATATAATTATTATGTCTCACTTTGCTTATTGAAAATATTAATGCACTCATTTTATTTTGTGGAGAGGACTTAATAAGTGTACCACTGTCTTAAAATTTGATATAATTATTTGATGCATGCTGATGTTAACTTAAATGGGTCATATACTGTGTATATTGATAGCTAGTGGACTTAATACAATATTATAATGATAAATTTAGATGAAAACGTCATATATAATTAGAGGTTTGTTTTTGCATAAAATAATGTCAGTGTTTGAAAAGTATTTGATTGTCCAAAAAAAAAATGAATAAGAGATATATGTTTGTATACAGTGACAAAACAAATTTTGTATTCAATTTACTGACAATTTTAACAACTATACATTACAAAGATTAAGTGTCTTGACGGAGAGCAGTAAGATAAATGATCTATGTACACAGCGATGGCAGAAATGTGACAGTTTGTTCTAATAACGGATTAATTTTAGATTTTCTCAGGAATATATGAGCCACAGAAATACGTATTAAAATATAATAATGGTATCTAATAATAAATAAATAAAATTCATGTATTTAATTTATATCTGAGTATTTTTTTTTTTAAGAAGTGAATAACTATAAAGTAAAAAAAGTATAAGTTGAGAACTCATAAAAATCAACCATCAAATTGCTTCATTGGTAATATTATTTTAACTGAAATTATGTTTCCGTTAATGAAATAAATGGAATTTCGTTAATATAGAAAATAACAAATATCTATACTGAGCTATCACATAAATAAGTAACATTAAAGAAGAATTAAAAACGTAGTTAGAAACCGGCAGTTGAATGCAGTTGAGAACGTACTCCATTTAAAAATTTCTTCCATTAAGCTAAGTTATATCGAACAGTCTTTCCGTCAGTGATTATACACCGGAGCGAAACATAGGTTCTGACAGTAGTAAATAAAAAAAATATCATTAAGTAGACGGAGAAAGAATGGGAATAATAGCGATCCGGAAAAAAATAAAGAATTAAGGGCAAGCTGGGGGATGACATTCATCAAGACAAGATCGGACTGCGTCGGATAAAGGCGAGGATATGAAGAAGATTTGACAAGAAGGAGTGAACGAGGATAACATTTTTGTGGGACCCCAGTCACATAGGAATACCAGGCAATGAACTGGCTGATATCGCTGCAAAAGAAGCATCCACCATACTTCCAGCACCAGACAATAAAATAGCGCTCTACGATTACAATAACGCAATTTTGAACCAGTGTAGAGAGGCCTGGCGATATTGTTGGGCAAAGTTTCCTATCACAAACAAAATGAAAATAATGTTTCATGACATGAATCCACTTCCAGAGATTCAAGGAAACCGACGGGAGCAGACCATCATCACACGCCTCAGAATAGGGCACACCAGGCTCACGCACGGGCACGTACTCGACGGAAGTTCGCCACCAAGATGTCGCAGCTGCGATACAGCTTTAACAATGTTTCACATCATGGAAAATTGTCCGAGCTTAGATTCATCAAGGACCTCATATCTGCTGTTAGGATATCGACAAGCCCTACAGCCTGGAAATCAGAAACACCTACTCCAATTTTTGAAAAAAAACATAATTACTACAGACATATTTAAACAATATCATCCTCATAAACGAATTCACAACGTAAATTAGAAATAACCTATTCAGTTGTAACAACACGTTCTTTAAACAAAAATACTAACAACATACACATCCAAAATTTTACATACATAAGACATATTGAAATGTAAATCAACAATCAAGATGGTGCCTCTAACCTATAAAGTTGCACACGGCACCTAAAATATAACCAAATAAATAAATAAAAACGATTCAATATCAAAAGTCAAATACAATTCACATCTTAATATATTTTTAAAAATATTACTACAAACAATTTCTGTTCTGATTATAATCATTGGTTTACTTACCAAGTGTTAATGTCATTAATAAATATTCATAAAAATCAGAGTAAGTTATTATAAAAGAATAATAATAATACCTATGTAATAAATAAAAACCTTTATCTATAAGTATTGAGCAAAATCTTTTGCTATTAATAAGTTTCACATGTGAATATGCATAGTTATTCAAAATATCTACAATAGATATGAGACCATCCAAACTACAGAGCTTAGTTCTGGCCGATTTACCTGTATTGAAAATAAAAGAGCATTCAATTCGCTAATACTCTGAACGTAGGTAAAAAACAAAACAAAAAAACGGCATTTCCAGTATTAATTGTCTAAATACTTTATTTGACAAATTTATTTTTGTAATGACATGCAGTTTAAGCCATTGAGAAAATTACTGTTACAGGCCTATTATCAACCAGAGAATTTAATTTGTTCTGAAGATTTGGATGGAATTCAAATAATTCTTCAGTTAAAAAAAATATTACCGCTCTGAATATACACACTGCCATAATGTGATATGAACATTGTCATTATCTTTAGGTAAAATAGGTAAATAATTTAGCTTGATTGTGAAAATAACCTCAGTATAAAAATTTCATTCATTGGGAAAGTTAGTGACCAACAGAATATTAAATAAAATTTGATATATGTGAGTGCGTAAAGAAGCTTCATGTTCTAACGAATCCTCACCTTTAAGTTAATTATTTAATTCATATATTTAACGCATGATGTTAGATAAAAATAACCACATGGTCAAATTATTAAATGTTTAGCGTTGTGTTCAGTGTTACCGCGCGCTCTATGACAAAACCTCGTACTCAAGCCTCGTACATCCTCGTACGCTTGTTCATTCATAACTTGTACTATTATAAGCCCAGTGTTATTGTTTTTTTTATAGTAAAATTAGATCAGAATTTTTTATTTTTACCTCCATTCATATATTTTAAAGCCTTTTTACATTACTTTTTTTTTAAGTTAATGGGTCAAGAAGTAAAATTAGCTTAATAAAATATATAAAAAAGTTTATATATTTTTATAAACTACTGAACACGTTATATAAAAATTAAAATAGCTAAATACACTTCTTAAAGTACTCTTCATAAGTAGATCCAAGATTTAGTTAGGGGGAAGGACTAACTTTTTTTCTTTTTTCTAAAAAACAAAACAACTACTTTTATGAAAGGATGGTTCTGGAAGGTTAATAAAAATTAATTATTGGGGCATTGATGCTTTTAGAGATATCCATTATAATATAAAAAAGTAATAGATTGTGATTGTTTCAGTATTTAGCTTACAATTATATATCGCACAAAATAAATGTGGACCACTGAAAAAAAATTTTTTTTTCATTATTTAAGATGGGTTCATTATGAATACTAGTTAATTTTTCAATTAATTAAATAACGAAAATAATTTTTTAAATTACGGTAATAATTTAAATAAAAATTTAATTTATCTAGAATATATTTACAATTGCAGTTTTATGAAGGAAATAATAATTACGAAGGAAATAATGGATATACTTTCTCGTATTTTATTTTATGCTCGATAAAAATGACGATAAAAATTTCTGTTTAATTTTCTTTTACAACACATTTTAAAAAATACATATTTATAAAAAACGTTGTATGGAAATAATGGATATGGTTTCTTATATTTTATTTTATACTGAATAAAATCTAAATTTTTTTTAAAATTTTATTTTCTAGAAAATTAAAAAAGAACATATATATACAATCATGGTTTTATGAAGGAAATAATAATCATACTCTAATTAAAGAAGATATAATTGCAATTTATTTGTCTATAAAGCAACAGAAATTCAGTCATATCAACATAAATAATAATACAGACAAAGTAACCGTAAAACAATTCGAAACTTCATTCATAAAAATATAACCTTGCATTGTAAACGTCAGCAAAACTTGTGTACGAGGTACGAGGCTGATCTATCCTCGTACCTCGTACATAACGTCATAACCTCGTACAAATACGAGGATCCTCGTACAAACGGCAACACTGGTTGTGTTTCATTGTACTTAAAAACTATAAAAACTGATTTTGTTTTGTTGGTATTTATAGTTTTAAGATTTAATGTATCATTTAATTTTAAATGGTAATTAATAAAGGTTTTGTTTTGTAGAAGCAAAAACAGTCTATAATCTATCTACAGTTAACTCTAAACAAGATTATATATATATATGTATTCATAGATTCAACGATAAATCGGATAAGAACTTACTTGATGGTTAACGATGGAAGTCTTCCTAGACAAGAGCCCGTTGACAGCGGTGACGAAGTTGGCCGTGATGTTGAGGAGCACACCGACATCCTGCCGAGCCCTTAGGTAGGCCAACACCTTGGCCAGGAGGGCTACCAGGGGCTCTGCCTCACCGGGGTAGGCCCCACCCCGGCCCCCGACAGATGTGGCCACCTCCCAGACGGTGTTCCCTGCCGTCGTGCCTTCGTATCCCAGGCTGAGGCCCAAGAACTGAAAAGGAATAGTAAACAATATTAACGATTTTAATAATTAGATAAAAAAAATGCTTTATCTTTCCTTTCATCTTATTATAATTAAAGAGACTTATGAACTGTTAAGATTCATAAATAAGATTCATCTTCGGGATTCCCAGGCGTTCTCATGTTTCCCACTGGTACACCGAGTTGAATTTGAGTTGGCTTTATCCTACTTCTCGACGACAATTCCTTCTTGGAGTTTCCCTCTTCCAAGTCCTAAGAATCAATAATCCTCCCTATATCATGGTACTCCACACTCTAAGTTCCTCTATCCACTCTATTAATACCTGATCTCAACCTATTGATTTATATACTCCTTCTCATAAAGCCACATCCTTCGTCATTCGTACTACCTCTTTTTGGAATATTTTACCCATCTCCATACGGTAATTCTCAACCTTAAATTCCTCTAAACAACTCTTATTCCACCACCTACTTCATTTTCAAACTTCCGTAAATATGTTATACTTATCGATTTCTGTAATTACAACTTATCGCTAACATTAATTGACAAGTTTCATTAAATTTTATTTCATTTATTTGTTTACTTTTTCTGTGTATACATGTAAACCGTATAAAATGTGCTAGTGTTAAAGTGTCAACTATTGTTATTCAGGTATGATTGCGATAAAAATTGGAACTAACATTCAAATGACATCTTAGTATTCTGTCGAACCAGACTAAAGGACCAATGTTTTTTATCATGTTATTATTTTTCTTAGAGGACTTTAGTCCCAGAATGAAATAATTTTTTTATTCATTAATTTTCATTTCATTTCATCTTTATGAACTATTTATGAATTTAAAAAAAAAATAAGCTAACATGATTTAAATTTTTCCCTTCGTATTAAAAATTTATAATTTATCATTACTTCGGAAACGTAATATGATAACTTTAATAGTTTTAAAAAATGCAACAACTGCTTGAATTATATCGAATTCCAAACAGATTGAAAGCTTCAAAAGATAGTTTATCTTCAATAAAATTGTGAATGTATTCAACTATATACAACTATAAATTCTATTGTCTTATAAATTCCAAATAATTATCTGGTTTGGTAGAGATAAAAAACTATTGAAAAACAGAAAAGATATCGCTGAAAGATGGAGAACTCATTTAAGATAATAGCTTAACCCGAACCACTATAAATTTCAACGGACATTCTTTCAGAAATATTAGAAGACGATACATACCCAGAACCGCCACACTCAGAAAAGGTGGAAGATATTTTAATTAATTTAAAATATAATAAAGAGGCAACAGTCGATGGAATACCAACCTAGGAGATGCATAAATATGGTGGAATGGGGCTGATAAATTGATTAACTCATTCTGGAGATACGGGACAAGGAATAAATGTCTAAAAAAGCCATAGAAATGCCTGAATAAGGCCATCATAGTTCCTATAAAAAAAAAAGGCAACAAATTAGATTGTCAAAATTACAGAGGATTAACACTTATATACATTTACAGAATGTGAAGAGGCAGTTAGGAAGGCAGGGCTCATAGTAAAAGAAACCTAACCAAAGTATATGATATCATCCAGCAACATCTCAGCAAGTGGAAGTCTATTGCGACATTGGGTAAAATTGTAGCTAAAGATAATACAATGGTGAAAAAAATAAAAGCAAGGATTGGAAATAGAAACGAGAAACCCCGAAAATTCAAAAAAAGAGTACATACGATAAACGGTAATTCATCCAGTTGTCATTTATGGTAGTGAGGCGTGGGCCCTAACCAAGCAGCAGGAGAGATTGCTGAGTACATGGCTGAGAAAAATATATCGCCTAACCTAAGAATAACGTCATTACCGTATAAAAACCAATGCAGAACTTAAGGACTTATGTTTTAACCTTATATAGTTTCTTGCATTAAAAAGGGAAGAGTAAGATGGCTGGGCTATGTACATTGGATAGTGCAAAAACGACTTCTCATGCAAATAATAGAAGGTCGTCCAGGTGGAGAAAGAGCATGCCTAGATCATAATGGATGGATGATATAGAGGCAGATCTCAGGTCAGGTGTAGTGAAACCGAAAGAAGGTGTAGAGGATCGATCTAAGTGAAGGAAAGTAATTGAGGAGGCCGAAGTACTTCATTGGGCCTTAACGAAGAAGAAAAAAATTAATATTAAAATAATAAAAAATTAAATTAAAATTTTAGTTTGTCATTAATTAAAAAAAAAACTAATTTATGATTATCGTATATTGTAGAAATTAATATTGAAGGTGGGGGCTCACGCTCTTATTCATGTATAAAAGGAAGCGGCCTTGATGGGGATTTCAGATGAGTTAACCAGCACAAGCGTAAATATTCCGCTATGTAAGGTCGGTCATCTACGTCTACTTTCGGATTATTTCGGGATTACACTTAGAGTGAGCTCGAAATGATCTTTAAGCCAGTTGAAACCTCATTGTCGCGATTTGGAACTATTTGTGACAGAGTAACTAAATATCAGCCCATTAGCGAATAGAATAGATTGCTTCTAGGTTAGTAATGGAGGATCGGATCAAATTACTAATTTAGTGATGTATTTGTAATGACTATTCTTCAAGCGCATTGATTGATTAACATGTATAGACCAATAGAAGCGTAGATGTTTAAATTGGAACAATTACTTCTAAATAGCATTTTATATGTTTAGCATGTATTATTTCTTTTTTTAACTCGTTATTTTATTTAATTGAGATTACAAGCGCAACTATAACAACAAAGGTGAAATATTTAGCTATAATTTTGTTTTACATTTGGTCCTTACAATATAACAGTGTTGGGCATTTACTCGAGTAAATGTTCAGCGGTGACGTCACGAGTGATCACTCTTAGAAGCTTAGCCATGAGTAAATTTGAAAAGTACTCATGAAACATTTTTCCTCCGTGAGTAAATCACTCGTGAAAAATGTTATGTAAAAATGTTTCATGAGTAAATTACTGATGAAACATTTTAACGCCATGAGTAAGTTTGAAAAAAAATATGTTTTTATTTTGTTTAATCAATTTTTTTTTTTGATTCTTTTCGGATTTATTCGATATCAGGGCCGACTATTATGATTTGGAGGGCGCTTTTTATGAAAATGGTATCGAATTTGAGATTGGGCCTCCCGGGTCTCGTCTTTTTTTAACTTTTCGGATTAAATCGATATCAGGATTGACTTATATGTTTTAAGGGGCGCTTTTTATGAAAATGATATCCAATTTGAGATTGAATACCCCGGGCCTGGAATTTTTTTTTTACTTTTCTGATTAAATTGATATCAGGGTCGACTTATATGTTTTGGGGGGCGCTTAAAAATGCTGTCGAATTTGAGATTGCGCCCCTCAGGCCTCGACTTTTTTATCTTTTCGGATTAAATCAATATCAGGGTCGACTCCAATGTTGTGGAGGAGCTTTTTATGAAAATAATATCGAATTTGAGATTGGGCCCCCCAGGCCTCAACTTTTTTTGAACTTTTCGGATTAAATCGATATCAGGGTTGACTTATATGTTTTGGGGGAGGCGCTTATTATGAAAATGATATCCAATTTGAGATTGGCCCTACCCCGGGCCTCGGCTTTTTTGAACTTTTCGGATTAAATCGATGTCAGGACCGACTCTTATGTTTCGGGAGGGGCGCTTTTTTTAAAAATTATATCGAATTTAAAATTAGGCCCCTCCAGGCCTCGTCAGTCACGAATTGAAATGAGGCTGATGAGATGTCGGTGACACATTATAAGGTGGATATGACAAAAATAAAAATTTTTTATATGAGTAGACGCATGCAATAAGTTGAAAAGGACAGGTACATGATTGGTACTTTAGACTTGAAAATGGCTCAACGAGCCGAAACATCGTAATCAGATGGGTAGACATTAAGTTGACAAAATTTTGAAAACTGGTGTAAAATGGCTGATAATAAATAAATTTGAAAATAGTTATGTAATGGATTTCTGGAAGTGGCCAGGTTTTCCATTCAGGTCCTGAGCATTTGTTGCGGTAGTGCCTTCCAGCAGTTTCCACTGGCTTCCAATACTCGTGACGCTGCTGGAAGGGCAGCACTGGGATATCCTTGGATTCCACGTTTGGGAGACAGCATGACTCAGAGCCTCCTGGGATAATGTAAATATTGTACATAGGTGTGAATGGGTTTTATATATTTTAATTTCATTCAGCTTCTATCTATTATTTTATTTTTGTACCTCTGCTATTTTTTTAATATTTCTTTTTATTTACTATCTCTATCTTAGTTATTGTTTCTATGCATATATTGTGTTAATGTTTAATGCAGCTCTAATATTAATACCCTTCAATATGGCAGAATGTACTAATACTAAATTAATAAATAAAAAAATCATAGTCTAGGAATTCAAAAATGATATAGGACTTTAAACGTATATGGATTTTCAATTAATTAGTATTTTTTTTATCCAAAGCTGTATCAAGTTGATCCATTATCACCGACTAACTGTTTTTTTTAACTAACACAAAATCACATCCTAAACAAAAATGATGTAATTAAATATTAATAAGTGGGAAATGTATTGATCGATTTAGAATACATCAATATATTTAGAAAAGATATAATGTATAGAAAGAATAGAAACTAAACTATTGTTCCGATCGTAAGAAAATATTAAATAATAAAATGTTGCGGAGAGGTAGGAAACAGAATTGGGAAGAAATGGTTTTGCTTCTCTCTTTAGTTTCCAGCCCCTGGTACTTCTCGTTACCGTTTGATTGTGCCAATATTCGCCACGGGCCCCTTTTTTTATAAACATCGTATTGAAAAATCAGAACTTGTAGAAATTCCGGGAAATGATATTTTATACATTTAACCTATTAAATGGTCTTTTTTAACGCTCAGAACGTTAATTTCTTTTATTTCTTTTTTTAATTGATGACTTTGTTTTGTTTTATTTTCAGTACGTTTGAAAGTTTAAATATAAAAAAAAAGTATGGTGGGCGCTTCAGACGACACGATATAAGTGTATACATCAAAAAGGCGTGATTAATAATATGAAATATAAATTTTAAATAATTATAAAGTGGAGGAAATGCAGAAAATGTTCCTAGCTTGCAGTATGGAGATCTGATATTTTAGTTTTTGAGATATTTTAATCCCTTTATATCTTCCATAAAACTCCTTATCATTTGGTTCTCGACTCTAATTTTTCCTTTTCGCCTCCCTTAGACGGCGTGGTGTTAAGATAAAATTTTGAATAATAGGCTATTTCAGAGACCAATTTTTAGTTTCTGAGATATTTTAATCTATTTTGTTCCGTAAATAAAAAATCTAATGCTCGCGACACACAACATTCACTTACCCCGCAATTATTAAACTACAGTAAATGTATTTAAGATTATAAACATATGCTTTATACATCCGTGAAACGCCTTGATTAGGTGGATTTTAAATACTTTTTTCAAACTTAAAAATATTTTAAAAATTTACATTTAGTTAGTAAATTTCATTTAATTTCATTAAAAATATGTGATTTTAGGCTGATGTTAATAATTTAATAAAATGGAATTTTTAAAGCGAACTATATAGCACTGATAGTCATTTTACATCCACTTGTGTTTTCCGTTTTTTTTTTTTACTTCAAATATATTGACGTTTCTTTTCTAACTAAAACATAGTTTTGTTTCTTAATCCAAATATCCAACAAAATGAGAATAGATAAATTAGTATATTTCTTTCTTTTTTTCAATTTTAGTTGTTAGAAGTTGACTTTTAATTGTTTTTATAATTTCTTGTATTAAGTTCTATTTGTTTATTTTATTATTATTTTTATAAACTTCTGAAGCTTTAAAGCCTACATTTGTATTACATGGTATTATTCTACGGCGATTCGTTCCAGAATAAATAAATCATATTATTATTATTACACCTAGTATTATACGGTAGTATTATTTATAATGTAGTATTATTTATAGTATTCTCATTCAGCTCTCAGCAGCGATGGGTTTTGTTAGCATTTTGTTAAATGAGGCGTGAAACGAAATGAATTTCATGGAGAACTGAAAAAACCAAATTTGGATTCCAAAATTCTTTCAACGACATTAACAGAAGTTATTGAAAAAATTGGGAAGTTTCAATACTTAGAGGGTTTCATTGTCATAGAATCGAAACGGGACGAAATTTATTTTAAAGATTTCGACACAGTCATTAGGACCAGAAATAGTTCCAAAGGAACTAATTAGGAAAGGTTTCTTGGGTTTCAAAGCCCAAAAACGTCCGCCTTTCGAGATAAATCTTAAATTCGCTGAACGCCTCTTTGGTGCTTTGGTTACCAGAGATGGGAAAGTGCTACTCTGAGTACTGAGTACGAAGTATTTTACTCGAGTACTGACCTATTTTGAGTACCAAATAATTTAATTACTACTTTAGTTGCAGACAACCGATTAACTGAAGTACTGATGGAATTCTTAATATTGATTCAATTTGTATAAAATACTGAGTGCTCGGTACTCAGAGTAGCATTTGCCCATCTCTGAAGGTTACCATGGGATACTTATCATGTTTTCAAGTTTTAAAAATTTAAATGCTGAGTTTTATATTAGCATTTGAATAAGTAAAAATCTAGAGAAAATATAGATGGATGATAGTAGCTCTGTCTATACTCAGTACTAAACTGAATGAATAATATGCAATGGGACACGCTAATTACTTATAAATTAAATTGTTATTTTAAATTTTGTGTGTTGTAAATACGAATTGTACGAATCGATGTTGCTGATGAAGGGACAGCTATTTAATAAAGAATTCTCATTGGATCATACTAGTTTAAAAAAAATACAGTAGTTTAGTTGAAATTATTGAGTAATATAACACTCCATAGCAATGAGGACAATGTTTATAGTGAGAAAACAGTTGATCCACACCAAAAATACAGTAGTAAATTAAAAATCTAAACTTAGATTAGCGTCAACATTTTCATTCTAAATAATAGAGCTTTGATAGCTCAAAGTGCGATGATTAACAACCTCAATCACAACCTAGCAGGGAAGGGCAACGAAGTTTTAGCAAGAACTAATCTCAATTAACGCATCACGTAGCAGAAGTAAATTAGTGACGGTATCAGAAGAGCTGAGTAGTAATTAAGATAAGGGCTAATATCAAATGATAACTGAATCCTCGAGCAGTTGAATGGGACTAGTCAGCTGATAATTACCTTTCTAGATACGGCTAGATTAGACGCCGCTAAAGCTTTAATCTCCCGTTGGCTCTCCATAACCATGTCCCGTCTAAATGAATTATTTGATGAAAATAAATCACCTCATTGCATTCAATCGTTTCACTCAGTTTGTCGTGAGTCAATCTACAATTGAGTAAGATCGAGTTGATGTTTATGAATGAATAAATTTCTGTTGAGTACTATTAAATGAAAGTTTATGTTTTCGGATATCTTCAAAATGCTTTATGTAAATAGATCTGACTTGAGAGCAAACAATAAATGCAGTCGCTACAATGAAGTTGATATGTACCTCATCATTTACGTAATGGACATCATCGGGATAAAGCGAATCGTGTTTAAAATGCTGCTCGGCGTAATCGACCACTTTGGCAGACGATGTTTTATCTAACCTCCAGTCAATCTAGTTTTGATAGGTATAAACAAAAATCTGCGTAAATTGCTCGAAATTTCTTGGACTTTGATTTTTAGCCTTTTGGAACCTTGGCGTACTCGATCACCATGGATTGATAGACGATGTTTTCTGTTACCTCCAGTCAAGGTGGTGTAAGGTACAAGAGAAAGTTTACTTAATAAGACAATTTTTTAAAAACTTTTCGATGGATCACATATCAGCCTGTTAGGTTGATACCAAACGACGATATCTCTTAAGCCTTAAATTATACCCGCAAACAGAACTTATGATCGTGAACGTTCATCGTGAAAGTGTGGTTATACTTACTAGAATAGATTACAAAATTGAGAAATATAATAAAGAAATGAGTAATGGTGTTGGGGTATAGGATTGCTATTAAGATGAACAAACTAATAACGGAATAGTGAATATTATATGTTATAAAAGAATAACAGAATGACCGCTAATGAAATAGAAAGATGATGTAGGAAATGTAGCATCCATAGATTGGATTAGAAAAGAAAAAAATAAATAAATTATTCTATTGTGATTAGTAATTTTGATTTTCTTATCTATTGTATTTTTAATCACTTACAAATTCAAGAATTTTTCTTGAATACAGCTACGATTATTAACAATATAGCTTGTGAGGCTAACAATGTTTAGACTAGATTTTCTGAAATGTTTAGTAGTGGAGATACGACGTCGAAAGAAAGAAGGGCTTCGGGCGACCATTAATGGATGTTGATGAGGTTCTGCAGGAAGCTGTTGAGTCAAATCCATCCACGAGTACTCGCGACTTTCCAGGGAGTGTGTTGTGTTCTGATAAAGATTCTGTTAGTCGCCATCTACTCCTTATGGGTAAGGAGAAAATCAGCAGTAGACTGGTCTCTCAAGAACCTACTAACAGCAATCAGCTAAGAGATTAAAAATTTGTGAAAATTTATTGAAAAACCCTTCTGATATGAGACTCCTCCCTCATCCACTATATAGTCCAGACCTCACACCATCGGATTACTACTTATTTAGATCCATGGCCCATTTTTTTGAAGGGAAAAAAATTGATAATTATGCGGAAGTTTGAATTGCGGTCCAAGAGTTCTTTGACATCCATCCCAAAGAATGGTATCAGCGTGGCATCGACCTGGCTAGCAGATGGCAAATGACGGTAGCTATCAGTGGACTATACTTTGAGTATTAATTGTATTTTATATCAATGAAATAATGATACAAATATTTGGTTGAATAAACGGTCATTTTTTTTTTTTGTTTATACATTATTAAAAACTTCGATGATATCGAGATTTTCCTAATGGTAAAATATATAACAAATATAGTTTCTTGTAAGGGTTTAACTTGAAGACTAAATGGTGGGTGAAATTGGCTGGGTTCGACATTGAACGATCGGAGAGAATAATGGCAGTGAAGGGATCTAATCGAGATTGTATCTAAAGGGTCAAAAAAGGGAGCATGGGCGTGATACAGTACAAGGGCATTAATGAGTGTCATCTTGCTAATCAATGGAAAAGGTTTAAGGCCATATGTGGACTTTTTTACCATCGCCAATGATGGCATCTTCATTTATATCATTATATGAGAATAATAATACAACGGCCGATAATTCTCCGTTTTAATTATTCTATTTAGAATAATTTAACAAATACAAAATACATTGTACGATACAAATCTATTAAAATTATAGAATATATTCTGCATTTTTTCAATGAAAAATCTTTAACAACGGAAATGATCTTAGTTGACTAGGGTTGATAAGAATATTTCTTTTCCAATATAGACACTCTCTAAACACTTGGTACTTTTATTCCTTATAAAAATAATAACAATTTCATCTGTTAATTTATTTTTAAGAAATACTGAGGAAATAGTTGACAATGCACTACAGATACAAAACAATTAACCAGGAAAATAAGTTAAATGTGGGCAAAATAAATAATATTAAAGTTTTATTGCTTAATGCATTCGTTGTATTTCGATCCTGCACACATATCTCCTTCAAGACTTCATACTAAATATGAGTATGAAAAATCACACACTCATCATGTGTAATAATTCAAAAAACAAAAATTCTTTAGAATCGAATAGAAAAAAGAGTTCTGCATAGATATTGACACTCTATTTGTAAGAAATATTAGTTTTAAAAAATTATAAAGAACGTTCAGATTTTTTAAGAATGTTTTTATTTTATTTTTTTTTAAATAATTCTAAACTGAGTTATTTCATTTGTCCGTTAATGCAATCAATTATTAATGAAATAATTATATTACTATACCTATGCCATTTATGAGTACTGAATGATGTGGCAGATGACTCTAGACGCCTATGCGAATGCCGTTTTTCCGCCGATTAAGTGTATTTCTGTGAAAGATAACAGCCCATCTGAAGACGACTGAACAAGGCCAGGAAAAGAAATCTACTTTTCAGAATTAAGGTATCAAATAAAGTCCAGAAAAAGGTGCTGATGAGTATTATTCGTGCTCACACTAAAACTTTTTTAGTCAGTTTTTATAGTCACTGTTTATTTAAAAAAATAAAAAAGAAATTTGAATCTCCCGACCTTTTGCAAGGTATACCCCCTTTTTTGTGCTAATGTGACTGTGCTAAATTTTTCGTCGGCTGGATTTTTAGCCTCCCTACGATGTTTCGGTGTATGGGATAGTTCTCTTCTTTCATGTGTGGTATTTTGATGCGATTAATACTTCTGCAGTTTCTGTATCGTTGGCACTGTTACTAACTGGCTAGATATCCTTTCCGCAGCTTACTACTTAGGTCAACCTGAAGGGCAAGAATGCATCGCTGAACAGACTTGTGTAACTTGACTGCTGCGTAAGGACCTATATGATCTTTTAGCTATTTTGCATATTTTATTATATACAAAGAAGATAACAAAATAAAAAACTAAAATTTTTCAGTTAATTGTGCAAGTAATTTCTTTGGACTTAACAAAACGAGAACGATATTTATATTACTATAAGGTTACGAAATTCGGTTTGCAAATTTCTAAGATTTAGTTGCTAAATTCGTCTTAATACATCTCTTTTTCTCTTTAAATAATTAAATTAAAACTTTTCAATCCAAAATTTTAAGACTAATAACAGCAGCTCTCCGGTATGTAAACTAAAAAACTTTAGCGACTTAAGACAGCCAACTATCGGCAAACACACTCACCAAAATAAATTAATAATAACGACATGGCTACCAATGACGGGCCCGTCTGGAGACAACTGAAAAGAAGCTGAAAAAGAGATCTCCTTTCCTCAATAAGATAGAAAATAAAGGCCAGGAAGAGGTGCTGATGAGTAGCGTTTTTTTTCACATATAATTATAAGTCTGCTTATTGTGAAACTCATGTCCGATAAAAAATAAATAAATTCGGTGTAAGTGAATGAATTATCTTTGATAGTAAAATAATACTCCATTAAAAAAATAATACATTATAATAAAAAAAAGTCTAAAAATTTACTAAAAATATACCATGAAAAAGGTTTTTAGAGAAATTCAAGCTATTTTCCCCGCCGGAGAGCTTATATCAAGTGAATAATGCCAAGCCGTCTATAGAGAATCTATTCCTCTCACATATGAAGTGTATAGATGGATTATAAGAGTGTCACTTATCGCCTTTTCTCATTTATTATGTTTCTTATACCATTTTTCAATTTTACGGTCTCTTTGGAAAAAGATTATTTTCACTTTCAATATCACGTAATAGGTAAATGTCATGAATTGCTGACCTTACAATGATTTAATAATTTCACGAATTTAATAAATTAAATGAATTAAAAATGTTAATTAGTTATTTACATACTTGTTGTGTATTTCAAAATGATAAAAAACAAAAGAACAATAGATATGATTACAAGATGGTAGATTATTTACAAATATGTCAAATGTAACACTGCTTTTCTTGTCCCTTAGTGAAATTAAATAAAAGGTGATTGCTAATATTGGCCTAAATATATTTTATTTATCATTAGTGATTTGATAAAAATATGGACAACAGTCTCGTTTGATTTAGTTGATGCAATATATATATGTATAAAAAAATGGATATCTACTTTGATGTAGAACAAATGGAAAATATTTAGAATAATATATGTTTGCTCCAGATCATCCGATTTAAACAATTCTTTTTCCATGTATAATTTTATATAAATTATTACAAATGTAAAATTTTTGTATTACTACTTTTTTTGAAATATAATTATACGACACTTCTTAAAATTTTTTCTAACTTGTTTTCAGTGAAGTACATAAATATAAAGATCTGTGAAGAAAAAACTTTGAAGAAGGTTCAGTAAAATCTGTAGATTGACTTAGACGCTTTTAAAATTTTTAAAGTGCGTTTCAAAAGAAGCTAAAGCTTAAAACTTACAGATAACAAATCATTAAGACCATTAAAAGAACGAATATTCTATTTATTATATCGACCGTTGGCAATAAAAATCTAATTATTCCTTTTGTTTTTACAAACCATATAACTTTAGTCACAGAGCTATGTATGCCTTTCACTTAACAGAATGACTAACTCCAATTTCATCAATTTTGAATAATACCATTTTATTCATATTTCTAATTGGAAAAGTTATATCCATACCGATATTGAGTAAGTTGATTCCAGAGTAGGTAATTTCAGTGTTGAATAAAAGTATACATTATCCTACTAGAAACATAACTAAAATTAACAATAAAGAATGTTGATATTGGAATTAGTTATTCTGTCAACCGAAAGGCTCATATATATCTAGAGACATTTAAAGTACATCTAAATATTTAACATATAAATTAATAGTCGATGCTCCTTTCTATGTAACCAACAAAACCCTACACCATGACCTCAACATCCCATTTGTCCTATATCTTATCCCCGAAAAATTCTCCAAATTTCACGAGAACCTTACGTTCCACCCAAATCCTCTTCCACAATCCCTATCAAGCACCTCCCATCCCTATAATCCTCCAAAAAGTTTGAAACGGCAGTGGCTTTGCGACCTTTTGTAGATTGTATAAATTGGAGTTCTGACAATGGCCAGATTATTCACTCAAGACATGAGTGTATGTGGCTAAAGTGCTCTCGACCAATCTCCGCTGGCTTTAGTACCAGTAACGCGGTTGGGAGAATAGCGCAGGCTTCTCCTGGAGTTCCCTCGCCTGATTGTATATAGGTATGCAAGTGTTTTTTTTCTTAGTTTTAATTTTCTTATTTTTTAGGTTATTTTATTTTATTATCTGTTGTATATACTTTTGATTATTATTTTGTTCTATTTTTTTTTTGTACATATAGTGTGAATGTCATCCAACCTCACTATAACCAATGTCCAAGAGACAGATTGTTATAATATTCAATAAAGAAATAATAAAAAAAAAAAAAGAAAAAAAGAAACATATATGGAGAAACATATGGATTGGAAGTCTAATAGTTATTAAACTGTTATTTTCCATTGTAAGGTTTACTAAAATGAAATTAAGGGATTACCATTGCCTGCCATGGATAAGTCAAAAGTTGTCATACTACTTGTAAGTGGATGATGTTGGGATTTTACCTAGGAAAAATTTATCAAATTATTAACTAATCTAATTTTTATTATTTATATGTTTTTCTTCATTCTCTGTTACCTTCTAAAACTTTGTTTATTTGACATATTTTTTATAAAATCGGTATATTATACGTATACCTTCTGACAATTATTGCTGGAGATTCAATTTCGACCAGGATAAGTATTTTTTTTCTCATTCAATTATCAAATTATTTTAAATGTTATATTTAGCATTTTTTGGTAACTTTTAATAATGGGAGATAGTTTATTATTTAAAATAAACCACATTAAAGGTACTTTAGAGGAAGATGCATATGAACATTGGGCATTCAAGCCCTGTAAAGCGATGGGGATAAGACCTGATTGATATTAAATACTACTTAATTATACAATGATACACCGAGTTTAATCAAAATCATTTGAGCTGTTTTTGAGAAAATGGTAAAAATGTGCATCACCGTTGATATAAGGTGGCACTTCCAATTTGCCGTATCATTTCAGTCATATATCTTTCTTATATACGTAATATCAGATTCGAAAATTTTCACAATGATAATAATTTCCCTTACTATATATGACATATATACGTAAGTGAAAGTAAAAAATCAGTTGGTGGTTTATTTAGAAATAATGACTCACTTATTCCTGATATTTTATTCAGCCATAAACAGAATGTTGATTCTTTTTGTCTTAATAATATTTATTTACACTACCTATATTTTAGTTAAAATTTATTTTGGTTAATTTTTCTGAGCCCATTTTCTCCTTACTCTGTTTGCTTTTTGGCCAGTTACTGTTTATCATAAAATCTCCCCCATGTATTAAATATTAAGTGATGAAAAAAAAAAGACTCATCATATTAGGCTGAATGTATTTTGATTACAAAAAGGCTCCCATATAAAATGTAGAACTAATAAATTAAACTTAAATGTCAAAGAAATGATTAAAAATTGTTATGACCAAACGATCAAATTAAAGTTTATTACTCAAGCCATAAAGTTTATTACATTAAGAATCAAGTTTTAAACAACTACGAGAATTAAAATATAATTGAACTATATTTTTATTATATTACTTGTCAGGTTTCAAGACCCTGTTATTTCATAAAAATATTGCCTGTTTTCTTTTTCTAAATTAATTAGTTTTTATTTTTTTTTATAGCACAACAGTTGTGAAATCAAAATATGTATTGTGATTTTATTCATTAGATACACTAATCCTATTAACTATTTTTGACAAAACTTTAAATAACAGATAGAAACATATTTTTTATACATTTTTAAATTATTAATTGTGGATTGATGTTTGACTGTTGTGAATAATTGAAGAGAAGAATGGTTGGGGAGATCAGTAAAAAAAGAAATGTGAAAATAAATAATTATATTAATTTTTATTTCCGCCGACGTTTCTGCCCCAGTTCAGGCCTTCATCAGGGGTAGTCGAGCCAACAGCTGTCACTAGAATAGGGGCAGTCTAATGACTTGACCAGCCCTGATGAAGACTTCATTTTCGGCCGAAACGTCGGCGGAAATAAAAATTAATATAGTTATTAATTGTTAGTATGTTGCTTCCTTACTACCGAAGGTAGAGAAGCATTGTATTCGTGCGAGAGGTTAAATATAATTTTCTGCTTAGAATCGAAAATTTTCACTCGCGTTTTACGTTTCAGAAATCAAGTATCAAATTTGATTCGGTGTCTGTCTGTAGTCAAATCGATGTAACTACTGTTTATCCGATTTTCATAAAATTTTCAGGGATTCAACGGATTGGTGTCCAGATGGTCCTATTTTAATTTTATTAAATCCTAACCAGCACTTCCGCTTAAGCACGCGCAAATGCATTTTTGTAGATATGCCAATATTTCAAAAAGAGCTCGTTCGATTTGGCTCAAAATTAGATAAAAGGTAGGTATTTGTGAAAAAATAATATAGGGTCAATTTGATTGAATTCTGTCTATTGATTTCTAATATATATGCGCAAACCTATTTTCCTTGATACGTCTATATCACTGAAACCACAAGTTCGATTTGGCTCAAATCCAGAGGGAATTTAGGAATTTGTAAACGTCCTACTGTTTATTTTGTTTTTTGCATAATTATAATTAAATTGTATAGTTCAGTTATCTCTATTATTTATATAACATTTTGCATTTATTTATAATACGAAAACATTCAACATGTATAGTAAAAATTGATAAAAAATATGTCATTCTGAAGTTTATGGTAATTAAATTACTCTTATATCAGTAGAAGTACAATCGCCTAACGAGTCAAGTTAGCCTCTTTCCACTTTCAAAAGTAGTTTGTCCCTTTTCTACTTCTTGAATAGTTTTTTCTTGCAAAGTACAAGCCAAGAGGGGGAGAGTCGTGGCTAGAATGAACACCGTCGGATTAAATTCTACGCTGATAAGATGGAAAATATAATTTTCCAGCGAAGAGAGGAAATTACCAAAGTGGGTTATTAGGTTGATGGGGTAGGATGGCGCCTAGGAGAAAATTATGAAAACTTTCTAATTTACCAACTTTTTTTATTTTCTTTCCCGTTCAATGTTCCTTTATTTTTTCACCTTGAAAGAATTTAAGACAAGAAAAAAAAAATCTTAGTAGAGAAACATAGGTTATATAACCTCTTTTGAGAAAGGATAGTAAATTTTAGCGGGAAGTATGGAAGGAGTAGGGGAGGGTGTAGCATTATGAATAGATAATGAGGTTGGGTGCCCCCTACAGAAAAGTGGTTATCTAAGGAAGCCACGCCCAACCACAATACCCTCATGGCTTAGCCCTTTACTCAATAAATATCGAGAAGGGTTTCGTATACATACATCTATACGATAAATGGTATATGCGCATTATATTTCGTTTTGCCGTGTACCTGCTAACGTCGCAATAATTTCAAGGCATGCCTTCAACTCTGAATCACTTTCTATAGAAATTAAAAATTCATAAAAGCGACTAAAAAAGTCAGAAACAAGGAAAAAGTGCAACATACGACTGAATGAGAAACAATATAAAGAAGCCTTTTTAAAACTTTCTATTCAGGGCTATAAGCTATTCATTCCAAGCAACTTAAGGACTTCTGCGAAACTCGAAACTTTAACCTAAGAATCAATAATAGTAAGAATATAAAATGGAATGTTTTCCTCAAGCAGTATGCTCGTGCGAAAAAACATTTTTTTAAATCTTCAAACATATATCAATAGATCATATGTATTATATATCTTTCATTTGACAATATTTAAAAAAAATAGCTTGTGCCTCAATTAAGGGTATTGAGTATTTGAGATGTGTTAGACTCATCCATACCGTATTTACAATAACACAAACAATATAAGTTATAAGAAAACAAAGAAAAAGAAAACTTAGTAATACAAATAAAATGAAACATGAGACAACATAAATAAAACTATAAAAACACATTCATACTTATTTACAATCAACCGAGGGAGCTCTTATTCGGGCAGCGCTTCTCTCTCAACCGCATCACTGGGATGGGAATCCAGTGGAGACTGAGAGAAAGCCTAAAGCTACTTAAGCTCAGCAATTGAGACGAGAAGATAGCCAATGCAGTAAATACTCCAGTGACGTATTTACAAAAGATCTCGAGGCCATTGCCGTTTCAATCTTCCAGGAGGAGTGTAGGAACGACTGAAGCTGGTTAACTATGGAAACTAAGGGATTAGGATGGTGTACTAGGTTGTTATGAAAATTTGAGAATCGGGGTAGAGTAACGTCAAGGACATAATGGATGTTAAGGTCATGACGTATAGTTTTGTTTTTAACATAATATTTATATATTGCATTATCATTTTTGTTCCTAGAATGGGTGTTATTCTGGTTTCGTGACCAGAAAAAACACCATAACACCCATTTTTTTTCTTCAATTCATCTCTTTATTCGCATTTGTCACACAGCAAATATGATGGCCACATTGGTATTAATAGCATAGGTAGGAATAGGAATAGGAACCCTTCAGTATTGCGTCTTGATTCCATCAGTTTATTCAGAAAGATCACTCATTCAGATTCGCCTCCTAATAGACATGTCAGTCATAGCCATATCATTCATTGACTACCTGTTATGTCTGTCAGGTTTATTATGAACACGGAAATAATTAGTACTTATCACTTGGGTGATTGCTATAATGCCGGAGTTTAAGTTATATTCTGAAAAAAATCAATTGTCATTCATCCTAGATGTTTCTGGTACTAGTGTAGGAACTAGACCGGCAAGTCGGCCCTATAGATCTAGCTATTACAATTCGTTTTCAATACTACTAAACTTTTATAAGCAAAAAAAAAAAAAAAATTGAATATTAATTTCTAAAAATACATTTGAGGTGGTAAAACCAAAATACTCAGTTCTCTGTTACAGTAAGGTTTTAAAGTAAAGTAAAATTAATGCGGAACCGAAACTTTATACGGAGTTTGATCTGGAGTAAAAGTTTTAAGGGCCGTACTTTTTCTAGAAGTTTGTTGAAACTGGACTGGTTTCGGTCCTGCCTGACATTCTTTTGAAAAATTATGTCATGGTCTGAAAAAATAATACAAATGACACTAAAATGTTTTGTTCGTATTGATTTTTTGATTAAGCAGTATACAAAACAGATAAAACTATAAAAAAACACTTTAAACTATAAACTAAACGTTCCAAACTATATATAATGGTAGAACATCATAAATATAATGTTATTTAGGTTAATATACGTATATGCATTCATTTTTCTTACAGATTTTGTTTTATATTTTTTAAATTTCTTAAATTAATTATTCCTGAATTGTCTGAATGAATTATGCAATTCTCAAAGCTGGTAAATAGGTGGTGTAGGTTATTTCTCATGCATAATACTTGTATTTTCAAATTATGTCCGTATCATACAATAGTGTTTTATTATTTATTAGGTAATAGTAACAGTTATAAAACATCAAATATTTGCTATAAGCGATGGTAATTTTTAAAATTATAAAAAAAATATTATGCTATCATGACAATAACTCGTTCATCGTGCCCAAACTGGTATTTGAACCTTTTAGTAAAAAAAATATATATTAAGAAGAGAAAGAGCAATTACCACAGGACATTTGTAAATTTTTCACTTAATGCAACTATAAGTTGTGGATCTAAATATGTATCTAAAATTGTTTTCTGGCAAGCTGTTAAAAATGTAAGTTCTTTTACAGAAATCTAAGGGAGTGGGGTAGCTCAGTGGTAGGGAACTGAGCTTTCATTGCTAAAGGTCCCAGGTTCGAACACCGGCTCATCGCAGAAAATGTATTTATTCATTGGCCGTGGGGCGACCCCGGGTCGAGAGACCCTCGAGGGGCAAACCCAGCCTCTATAAAGTGGGTACCCTTAATTGGTCAAGGGGGAAAATCTGGTGGTTGAGAGTGATCTCGGTCAAATCACCTCCTTTCACAACCGTTGGACAAGAAACAAAGCTTTCCCTAAATAGAACTGAAGCCAAGACCCTTCATGGGTTGTACTGGTACAGTTCTTTTTTTTTTTTTTTTTTTACATAAATCTAATTTCTTAACTATCGTCATACCTGGATACAAATACATACCCTAAGATGGGTTAACTTTGGGACTGAGTTAGTAACTTTGGAAAATTTAGTTTGTGGTCGGTTCAGTCTATAAAATGTGCTTTATGTAAGCATGTACTACGTTAAAATCTTGCTGCACACTACTCTTGAGGCAAAATTTAAAGTTTCTTGAAAACAGGAATTTTGAATAAAAGCAATGGAAATAAATAAAATCTAACTGCGCTATCCTTACGACCTACACCTAACGAGTGTAGTGAACAAGGGTTCTCAAACTGCCGCAAGGTCTCCCAGTATATGCCTCTACAGAAAGCACGTTTTGACAGACTGAACCAACACAGTTTATCCACCACGGAATGACCACAAACTAAATTTTACCCGCTGCCCCAAAGTTACCAACAGAGTCTTAAAGAAATCCCATCTTACGGTATATCACAAAAGTTAACTTACTTAAAATTCAATTTTCGGACTCAAATCAAATTTTACCAACTACTATCCTCCTGACACATTTAATGTAAAGATTACAGATGAAAATTCTGGCCAAAAATCTCTGAATGTACCTAATGTTAACCGATAAATCTCATATTCAATTAACATAGAGTTGTCCCCCCAATATAAGGTTAGCCATTAAAGCTTTTTATCTATAGTAAGCCAACGAGTAGAATAGACGATTCCATTAAAACCAACGTGGAAAAGGGATAGGAGAAATCAGCAGAATTGGCCCCAGACCATTTACCGGCTCACTAATTGAAGGTTCGAGGGGCCTTTCTATTAAAGCTAATTAAGTTTCATTGGATGGGCTACCAATCCTAGGTCTGGCTAGAACAAAATTTTTAAATATATATATATATATATATATATATATATATTATATATATATATATATATATATATATATATATATATATATATATATATATATAAAACTATTAAAAATCTGTGTATTGTGAATTTTTGGCAGAAAGTTGGCTGACTGCAACATTTTTTTTTTAATTTTATATATACATATATAATCCCCTGAAAATCCGGAAAAACCAAATACAAAAATAAATAACATATATTTTGTTAGATTTTTTTTCTGGGTTTCTAGAGCGCATTCAAAGAAACACCAAGATATGTATCAAATATTTTTTTAAGTAGTATCAGAAAAAAACACTTTGTTGAAATCGGTGATCGCTTCCCTTGTAAGCGTAAATGTATTGAATAGGCTTTTACACTCATTGTAGTAATTCTTCATTTAAAAAAAAAAAAACATTAATAATATCTAACAACGAAAAAACTTGAAAAAAACAAAATAGGCGCTACTTTACAAATAATAATAAATAAATGTTCTCTCATTGTGCCTGCGTGCACTGTGTGTGCTTTATAGGAACATGTAGCTCCTTACCCTTTATTTTAATAAATGAATTAGAAATTAAAATACGAGATTTTATTGTGCCCGCATGCACTTCTATGTCTAACATAGCCTATAAAGGCGGTCATCCTGAAAAAAAATTTACTTTCACCTGCTGCAGATTTACAAGATTTTGATTCATTAAATAAATTAATATATATCTGATAATAACCTAATAAATATCTAATAATCATTCATTAATTATAGAAATAATTAAGACATCTGTTACTATACTTATTACTTTTTACTGATATCCTTCATTAACCTAACGGTCTTGTCTACATGGAACAGGTAGCTCCTCATCCTTAATTTTAATAACTAAATTAGGAATACAAACATGAGCGTGAGCAGACACATGATGGTAGCAGTATAGCGGCCTATCTTGATGAGAACAGATTAATGAAGGCGGAGCATGCGGCGCAAGCAATCCATGATCGCTACACAAGCATGAATACAAGAATAGTTGGCAAGGGGTCAATCGCAGAATCGTTAGAAATTGATCGTTAGAAAGCACAAAGAAAGAGATAAAAAGATACACGTCTAAAGACATATGTAGAAAGAATAGTCTCAAAGAACCAGGATGTATAAAACCTGTTTAGGTTGAAGATTAACTGTAACATCTTAAGATAGGAAAGATTATTTTATTTTGGGGGTTCAATTTTCAGAATAATAAAAACCTTTCTTGACGAATTGTGTATATGATATGTTGTAATCTTCACATATATTATTACAGTAAGGCTGAAAATTGGTTTTGTACCAAATACAAGATCCTGTCATGCTCAAATACCATGAATAAGGGTCCGTTGGATTCAGAATTTCACGGGGGGTTAGCGAATCGTATTCTCCACTTTTTTTTTCTTTCTGAAATAAATAAAGTCGATAAATTTTGCTAGGCTTCAATACTGGAACGGTGGTAGGTCTGTAGATCGATACGGCGCAAATTGGACCTTGAAGATTTTGATCCGTACAGCAAGACCAGGATAGTTCCTCCTGAAGTATCGGATCCTGCGTTTTTAAGCCCAAAAACGTAATATTTTCGAGATAACGCAGGGCATGGGGTTCTCATCCATACAACCTTACGTTAATTGTAGTACTGTCATTGAATATATGTCTCATTTTGTCGACTTGATGCCTCTATGATCGATAGAGGAGGAGTTTATATTATTTATCGACGGTGTTTTTGATTGGAAAGCCATATCAATTAATTCTTCACCGAATCTCAAGATTGAGCCACCAATTTCGAAGGCTTCCTTCACCTTCAGGTGGGCAAAATAGTCCAATCACACCGAAAATTCAGGCAAAAAAGTTATGGAAGAAAACAAAATTTATTTGTGAATAACTAAAAAGTTACACACTTTTTCCTTGGTTATGCCCATGATTATATAAAAGATTACTTAATTTCCTGCAAACGAAAAAAAAATCATCTAAATCGAACAATTTTCAGCAAAGATACAGATTATTGAAATTTGTAAACATGTTGGTTCCAAACATTAATGAAGATTTAAATTAATTTTTGTTTCCTTTGTCGATTATATTTATCGATAAAGTGACAATTGATTTCTTTATCTTTTGATACATTGCTTTGTTCTGTTTCCTTATTAATTTGGCATTTAAAAACAATATGCTGAATTTTTCGCACGGGCCTACTAGTGTAATAATAAATGACATAATGTAAGAGTATGTGTATAAAAGAAAGATTGTAAATTTATAAAAAACATTAATTGTTTCCACATGAGTGCATATATATCTATGTGTGTGCGTGTGTGTGTGTGTGTGTGTGTGTGTGTGTGTTTCTACTTTAATACATACTCATCACTCTAACGCTTCAGATTCTGTCACTCAATATCTTTTAAAACCATACTAGTACCGTTTTCAGTGAAGACTTTCAGTGAAGACAGTACCTTGACTTCTTTACAAACAGAAAAATAATCTCGAAAATTCATACTAGACTTAAAATACAAGACATTAGATGAAGGTTTGAGCAACAAAATAGACGATTAGCAGTGAGCCTTTTTATTTTCAGAGGTTGCTTTAGGTTAGGAAGTTCTAACGTTAGAACCCTATAATTGATTATACTTCACTATTTTTATTGATATTCGTCTAAGCGAATCATTGACCATGGTATTATCATGAATATGAATGTATACTCTCTGAAGTATTCGTACTATTAGCACTATCTGAAGCATCCGTAACCGTTTTTTTTTTTTATTTATTTATCTATTAGTTCTGCTACTAATAGATCAGAAACTTTTAATGCAATAGTGTGACAAGATACAAATTATACTTTATTCAATTCACAGATTCTGTAATGGTTTGAAGGTTGAATAAATTTGTCCTCATTAGGATTATAAATATATGAAATACAATTAAAAATATTCTCGTTGGAAAAATTATTTATTAATAATTTTTTTTCGAGCGTCTACTGTGCGTTTTTTGTGGGGTTGTTGATGTGTGTGTGTGTGTGTGTGTGTGTGTGTGTGTGTGTGTGTGTTTGTACATTTATAGCTATATAAGTAGCACAAATGACTTATATTTATAAAAAAAATTGTGGCTTGTGAAATTCTTGACCAAAATTTCATAATTTAATTATATTAATTAATTTTTCGTTACTTGAATTCTAGAGCTATATTGATCTAGATAATAAATAGCGTGAATGAATTCCGCTAGACTGAAGATAATATCGATGATCGTGCAAAAACATTCGGAGAACTGAGTTAGGCCGGTTACTAAGGCCGGGTTAAAGGGTTACGTTTTAATAGGGTAATGCATTTTCGGATAGGAAAGTTTCAAACTCGGGAACATGGGGAAACATGGACCACATGACTTTGACAAACGTACTTTTATATTATCTATGATATTTCTAGGTCTACTTTAGCTTTCATTTTAAAGAAGAGTAGAGCTATAATATACTTAGGAGAAGGAAATTCCATGCGCCATCGATCATAGAGGTGATGGGTAACCCTGCATGCAGTCCAGCAATTGGGCTAGTAAGGTAGTCGACTCGGAGATAGTCAGAATACTACAATTATGCTACAATCCATTCAACCGTCTAATTCAATCAAAATTAATTAGTCACGAAGCCTAATCATCTATACATGATCATAGATTATGTAATAGCATCAGTCCTTATCTGGACTTGGAGTTGGCCAATTGGAGTATGTTATCGTTCTACCCAAGGCCAACACACGATTGACATTGAACCGCTCTAGGATTTTTGGAATTGAGGGTATGTTGGTAACAAGATTTGATAAAAAGAGAAAAGAGAGCATTGTAACGCAGCAGGAAAGGGACAGATGGACCTGCCAAATCTATGAAGCATGGAAGTATTTAACATATAGGTTGAAGAAGAAACAGATTATTAGCCAAAAATTGGAAATCGCAATCTTCTTCAAGAGCCGAATAAAATTAATTAGTTCGTCAGTTGTATCATTGTTAATAGCAACACCTTTTTAAGGATGAAACGTAAAATGGATTTTACGAGAATATCCTATCATCTAAAAGGACAGTATGCTTTTCATTTGTAAACGCTAACCGCGAAAACTACTAAACCCATCTTGACATAATTTTAACTACACCATTTTCATGGCCTACAGAAGTTTTATCAATAATAGAATCTATCAATATTGTCATTGAAATATTATTAGACCGTAGTAAAGACCCCTTTAGATCAAATTATTAATATCCGCCTGAAACATCGTCAACATTCTTATATAATCATAACCTACAACTATTTACGAAAACTCTTGGAATCAAGGAGTTTTCAATCTATAGATCGGCAAATTTTGTCTAGTTAATTAGGTACTAGAAACTCGTAAATACCCATTTTCTTTCCTTTTGGAATGTTAGATAGTTTGATAATATCTATGAGAAGGGTGGTCTACAAAAATTCTTGGTCCGTTTTGCCGATAAAACCTCTTTATTTTCACATTTTGGGGATGTAAGTCACTCTAAACGGCTTAAGATGTTTGAAAGTCACTCCAAACGGCTTAATATTTTTGAAAGTCTCCTTTTTTTTTTCGAGTGTGTGCTCAAATTATCTTACGATTCAAGTGGAAAGTAAATGGTTATTTACTATTTTTTTTTTTTGTACCTGAATAAATAAACAATGTTTTTGGCGATTTTCAGATTGCAAACGCCCCAATTCCGATAATTTTCTTAAATATAATATTTGCACATACGAAGAGATGAAGCTATTTACGAAGCTTCAGGTGGGCGTCAATTACAATAGACTCATATATATGACAATAATAAGACCTATTTGGACTTAAGGAATTGAGAATCGGGGATCCACTAAACCATCGAATTCCTCTCGCATCCAATCCTTACAATCCAAAATCCTTCGTAAAATTCTCAACGCTCCTTAGTTTGTAACAAATAAAATAATCCATAAAGACCTTAATGTTCCATATGTTTCCAATTTAGCCCAATCCAGATAATTATCCTTCCATAACAAACTGCAGAACCATCCGAACCCTCTCGTTTCAAACCTTGCTTCCTCCTCGATCTCTGATAACCCACCGAGGCTTCTGAAAAGAAGATGACCTAATATATCAATAAGAGGAATTAATCAACTACCTTGAGGAACACCTGCAGACTGGGAAAAGCGGGATGTATAGACGTTGTTGTGATTTACTTTAAAGTATCTATCAGTAAGTTAGGAACGGATAATGAGAAAGTATGTAGATGGTAGGAATTTTCGGAGTTTTTACAGCAGTCTCGGGTGCCAAACTCGTATCAAACGCCTGTTCAATGTCGAGAAAGACTCCCGTACAGTACATACTGCGCTCTAATACAGAGGATACTACGTCTACCACACGTTGGCATTACCGTATAGTGGAATGGGAGGAGTGAAATCCAAATTGGTGATCAGGGATTATGAGATTAGAATTTAATATGGGTTACAGGCGTTTTAAGATTAGTTTTTCCAGGATTTTTCCCATGATGGGTAAAAGGTAAGAGGATGAATATTCTGGTGGCTTTTTGGGTTTGTGGATCATTTTGACAATAGATATTTTCCAAGGATCAGGGAAATATGTGGATCGGAGTACAGCATTATATATGAAAGTAAGGAATAGGATAGCTTTTCGAGGAAGAAGTTTCAAGATCTGGGATGTTATTAGGTCATGTCCAGGAGCTTTGCGGGAGGGTAATCTGTGAATGATGTTGGATATTTCTGTGGGATGAAATGCTTTAAATGGAAGGGACATTTGGAGAGGTGTATCCAGTTCTGATTTGATACATTCGATTTGGTTGGATTAAGGATATCAGGATGTGGGTTAAAAATTTGGAACAGATGTTGACCGAATAATTGGGCTTTTTCTTCGTCGGATATGGACCAGGTTTGGGATTCAGTAAAAACTGGGTGATTAAAGTCTTTAAACTTCAGAAGCTTTTTGGTTGTTGTCCATAGTGATTTGTCAGTTGTTTGAATATTTTTAGTTAAAAAGAAACTAAACTAATAAAAATAGCATTTTAAATGCCGTCATAATTTTCTGCAATATTTACCAAATTTATTCACGCAGAACTCCGTGACAAGCCTTTCTGCCTTACAAGTCTTAAGGAAAGGAAAGACTCTAAGAGATCCCAGCGGCTCTCACTCAGCCGCATTATACCAGTAATGTAAGTAAGGAGCAGTAGAGGCTGAGCAGACATATTTATATGAAGTTTACGTTGTATCTATTTCTGTTCTGTAATTCAGTCGAGATGGATTACTGAAAAGGGTGTCTCCTTCTTGCCAGACTTGATAAAATTAAGAATGAGGTAATACGATAGAGAATGGATGGATGTGGGTTTATGCTTATGAAAAGATTGGAGCCCGCCGCCTAAGATGGTATGGGCATGTGAGAAGAATGGCGGAGGAATGTTGGCCGACCCGAGCTCTGGAATGGGTTCCGCCAGGAAAGAGAAGACGTGGAAGGCCCAGACACAGATGGATGGAGAGGGTCCAGGAGGAAATGGTGGTCTAGGTCTGGAGGAAGATGATAGGCGAGATAGAAGCGCTTGGAGATCTGCGCTGACTCTGTGAGGCAATCCTTAGATGGAACGCCTATAAAGTGAAAGAAATTCAGTAGGTAGTCGTTTCCTTAATTTTTATTCCTCTTGATTTTGTATGATTGATTTGTCTGTATGATTTAGTAACCTACTTAGAGGGTTAATAGTGCGCTAGAACCCATCAGGTCGTTTCTGAACTCAACAGAACTATTTAACAGCTACCTATCTCCTGCTAGATTCTCCTATTTTATCCAACAGTTATTTGGCACTAATTGATATTTTATCGCATGTTGATTTTAGCAATTCTTTATTTATTTTTTTTTTTTTTTTCGTTTGGCCTTACAGACCATGTAGATCTTTGGCCGCCTGAACCAGCCTTCTCCACCTCTGCCTATCTTGGGCTACTGCTTTCCAGTTTGCGGCATGCAGCTGAGCTGTATCTTTGTTTATCCTATCTATACATATGATTTTTTTCCTCCCACGCGGTTTCTTGCCTACTACTATGGCATTCATTGTCGTGTAAAGGCGTCCTGATGGATTACTACGAGCTGTCCATCTTAACCTCCTTGCCTTCATGGCATGAGATATTGACTGACCCTTTTCTTTCAGCAGTTCTTTATTGTTCCTTCTCCTCCACGTGTCAAGGTTCTGGTCCCATATAGGTCCTGCTATCCTTCGTAGATATTTTCTTTCGAATCTCTCAATTCCGGCTTCTAGTGTGCCATCATTAGCATAGTTAGCCATCAACAGCCTGCCGATCTTAGCAATTTTTACTATATAATAAATATCCAATGTCCATTGATCATCTTATTTTTTTTTTCAGGATTCGGAAATATTTAAAAAAATACTTTAAACATATTAACTGGTCTCTAAACTGGAGGATTAAAATAAACTAATAAATCCCATCAAATTACCTTTACTCGTCGTCGTAAATCTATGACTTCCTGTCCTACAGTATCCTTTAACAATACCTCACTTATCCCTGTTGACCAAATCCGATACCTAGGACTCCACCTGGACAAACCACTTGAACTCCACTTGAAATTCTCATACCAGACTAAAACGACTAGAAACCACTAGAACCAGACTAAAACGTTTCCGACTAAACTGCCAACTATTTACAAAAGACTCATATATATTACTATAATAAGACCTATTTGGACTTATGGGATCGAATTTTGGGGCTCTACTAAACCATCAAATTCCTCTCGTATCCAATCCCTACAATCCAAAATCCTTCGTAAAATCCTTAATACTCCCTACTTTGTCACAAATAAAATCATCCATAATGACCTTAATGTACCATATGTTTCCGATTTAGCTCAATCCAGATACCTGTCCTTTCATAATAAACTTCTGAACCATCCGAACCCTCTCGTTTCCAACATTGCTTCCTCTTCTATTCCTGATAACCCTCCGGAGGGTCTGAAAAGAAGATGGCCTCGGGACCTTCTAATATAGAAATATAATTGGAGTGCTACCAATGGGTATTTTCTCCTCATGTTGCACATGTCATATTACGTGTTCATATTTATTTGTTGTATTTATTATTAATTACAGTTGTAAATTTCGTTAATAAAAAAAAATATATTACCTAAATAAAGAATATAATGCTTACATACAGATGCTCAAACAGATTTTCATTGATATGCCTATTTTTCAATAATGGTCTAAAATTAGAGGAAAGTTTTTGAAAAACGGTGTGGTAGAAATTTTACACAACTCCGTACAATACTTTCGCATTCTTAAAGACAAACGTGTGTATTCGAGAACATACTCACTTGTTTTGGATGAAATTTAGAGAAACTAAAAAAAACAAACTAATATTCTTTCTTGTTTCTCCAATAGAAATAAGAAATAATGAGGAAGTTACCCTGAATCTTAATTAGCAGAAATTTCTTTTAAGATAAATAAGGTATCTAAAACTAAATCTATATATATATATATTAATTAAATATTCCTTGCCGATATTAATTACTGAAAAAAATTAGATGTCGGTGGTAGGTGGAAATACAAATGTTTGAAAACATCATCTCTTTATCCGTGATCTCTGGAGGGGAAAATGGAGGTTGAAGACACGCTTGGATAAGCCAACCCGGAAATAACGAATTTACACTGACAAACGCTTATCAACTAAGGAAGAAACTTGATTATTTTTAATTCAATAGTTTCTCTAAAACTCAACAGCCTCTTCTTTCTGCCAATTTTTTATTTTTTTTATTGCAGGCTTTTTATGAGTAATTGTCGTACTTTCTGTATATTGATTTCTACTAAAATCTGCGATTTTAATGGAACGTTTATATTTTTGTTCAAAGTAACTACGTGAGTGCTTAACTAATGTATAAATGACTTATCACTGTTAGTACTAAATGAGTACATTTTTTTTTTAATAATTCCATAAATATATATTCAAGATGATATTATAAAGTTCCAACCTAAAGCTATCATTCAATAGAACATTCGATTTTAACGAACTTTTTCTTAAAAGTTCAATACTATTGCATCTCTAAATATAGTACCTTGAAATTATTTTATAGAAACGAAGGAATAGATCGATTAAAATCGATTGCAATAATGTACGATAGATACAATAGATACGATAGGTGAGTTATATATAAAGCCTCAAAGCGCCAACTTTTGTGTAATTATAAAAATTAACTTATAATAATCAAATAAAAAATACTTGTATATATATAGATAACGCAAACAACGAGAAAGTCGATAGTTGAAATCTTATCTGATCTTGGAAAATATTTGGAGTCTAGACTACTATTGAAATGAATATACTTTTTACACTTTTCAATGATACCGACCAACCAATGAGTCCAATATGGAGTAAATAACACTATAGAGAAATAAATCTGATTAACGTAATCACATAATTGATCATTGTTAAGGATGAAAAACATATAGCCAGTGGTACAGACCTCTTTTTATCAAATTATATAATTATTGGGTCCAATTAGGTCTTATTATTGTCATATATATGAGTCCTTTGTAATTGATTCAAAGCTTATAACGTTTGTCTTGTAAGTACTGCAGTAGTCAAAAACGTAGGGGCGGTTTCTGGTCGTTTCAGTACGGTATGGGGGTGCTGTTTAACTTATTCTTATTTATTGTAGATAGAGTGTGAATGAGTTGCTCTATCACTGTGAGTGTTGTCCTTAAATGTGACAAAATGTAACGTTACTCAATAAAATAAATAAATAAAAGTACGTATTCAGCAAAACAAACACACATAAACAAAATACAAACAGCACAATAAAAATTTTTACGAAAAATTGTTAACGCATCTCTTTATATTTCAAATACTATTATTCATAACGACTTAAACACCCCAACAGTAAAATCCTACATCCACGACAAATACACTACATTTTATTCTTCAACCCGAAATCACTCCAATCCTCTGGTTCTTTCTAGCTCCTGCTCCCTGTTACCTGAACAACGCAGATTAAAAAAAAATGGCCAAGAGACCTATTATACCAATAGAAACCATATCAAACAAATACACCAAGACAATACAAACACAATAAATTTGCTAGATGCGCAGCCACGCAGGTACAAATCGCATAAAGTATAGATAAATAAAAAAAGTTCATATATATATTTATAAAGTAAACTAAGGAAAAATCTAGAAGATCCACCAATAGCAATTGTCGATGGAGTCACCAAAGCTCCAGTCGCTTAATAAATTCTTTCTGTTGTTTTCATCGATGAACGAAAAAACGGTTTGATGGGTTTCAAATGCCATCGATGAGCACAGCGATTAATTTGCGAACTGGTTCACATGTTTAATGTTTGAGTTTTGATATTGGAAGGATCGGTTGAGTTTAAAGAACATTTTCTGCTAGGTATAACGATTTTGCTGATTAAGCAGGGAAAAAACAAAGAAATCCTTCATCTGCTAATTAGACATGTAGGGACGGTGTAGAAGAAGCTAATGAACGGGAAACAGAAAACCTCATTATTTCGCAGGTCAAGAAGTTTTTTCCTGTTCGTATAAATGAAAAATAATGGAGACGAGGGGTTGTTGCACTCCCCTCATTCCATATTTAACATGGCAGCTTCAAATATTCATACAGGCACCATAATTCAAATTACCAATGCGGCGGTAGACAGATCCTTTCAAAATGTACAATTAATCGAAGTGTAAAGCCATATGACTAAATAATATATATATATGTACTTGATCTCGCGTAAGTAAAGTGTAATTTTTAAGGTAGAGATAACTGATATCATGAGATGCACAAATTTGAATTCTTATATGCATTGTTTAAACTAGATATTTTTTAAAACGACCTAGTCTTAGTAAACATCTTTGGAGGGATACTCTATAATTATTGAATTCATAACTTTTTTTTTATCAATTTTTTAAATGTTGTTGGAACCTAACTTTATTTTTACCTTAAAAAATACTTTTATTTCAAACTCCATTAAGAGGTATATTCCATATACTGTCCGCTGTGAAATTACTACAAACTATTGTTAGGTGATGGGTCTCATCAACTAATACGGTTAGAAGTTGTCTCAAACTTCAAACTAAACAAAAAGGTCAGAGATTCATTGATCAAACGATAACTTTTCATCCCTTCTCCCATCAGCAACAGCCTTCACGATCTCTGAATTTTAGATACTATAAAATCAGGAAAAAAAATTTCTGATGTGGGTTTTCAAAAATTATTAACAGTAAAAATTAAATAAGATATTCTATAAAAACAAATATACAAATCAGAAAATCCATTCCATTGATTAGTAAATTCTGAAGGAGTAAATTTCCTTGTATTCCAACGTCAATATCCTATATTGTCCAATGACTTAGTTCGGGAAATATTCATTTTAGTTTTTCAAGTATTGAACATTTTTATTGAAATATATGATCACGATTACAAACATAATATGACGAGAAACAAACAAAAATTAATAATTGATGGGGAGAGCGATGTAGTAAAATGTATGCATATAGTCTAAACCCCGTTTCAATAAGTGCCAATAATTTGTACCATTAAAAAAAATAAATAAGGCAAACAAAGGGAAATGAATAAAAAAGAAAACAAAGTAATTGGAAAATTTCAAACAAAAGAATATATTACTTTATTTATGAATCGATAGATTAAAACATGCAATTAACTTAAGTGAGTACCCTTAATTAAAATAATTAATAAATAAAGAGCGTGATCCCGGCCTGATCTCCTCTTTGCACAACCGTTGACCTAGAAACAGTACTTTCCCTAAATAGTACTCAACCTAAGACCCTTCATGGGTTGTATTAGTGTAGTTTTTTTTTTTTCTTTTATTACTGAAACGAAAATATTCCTAGTTACCTTGTTCATTTATTACTGATTTCCAAATCACCTCTTCTAGTACACAATAAGTTTACGTTTTTAAGCCAACTGATAGTAGATAATAAATATCTCTTTATATGAAAAAGTTTTTTGTGACCGTTTAATATTTTATTTTACATATAAGGTGGAATGCCCGTGGAACACCAACGCTGTGCGGGTTTCCGAATACCGCGCCCTAATCCCACCACCCAGATAAGATTTGTTTTAACTGTTCAGGATGTGAGTTTTCAACTATTCTCCTCTTTAACAATTTCCGTGTTTCATAGACCTTTTTCATTTGTATATTTTTTTAAGCCGTAGGGGAAATAGACAGTACCTCCAGTTTACTGCTAAAACAGTTTTCTTTAATCTTATTTTTCAATCTTCTACAAAGCTTTAAAATCTCATCGCATATTTCTTTTATATTTTCTAAAGAAAAGAGTCTATAATTATAAACATTTGTCATCTTTGCAACTGAATTTTACACCAATGAGATGAAATAACAACATTAATATAAAGGGGATATACGATATAATGACAAATTAAGGATGCTGTTAAAAAATTAAAAATGTTACATAAAAATAATAACCAGAATCATGAATAAGCTATATGTAATTGAAAAGGTTTAGGAAAAGAAATGGTAACGCCTGTCAACAGAAGACGTAATTCCTAATCGCCTTATCAGATGGAGTTCATCCTCTTAGCTTCGTTAATTCTTTCAGTATCCCTGAAGTGCTTGATGAATTAATGGAAAAATTCACAGTTATTCCACTGATTTAGTCTGAAGAAATTTTAACCTTTACTCCTTGTATATATTGTGACAACATTTTTTTGTTTTTATTTGTTGAAAATTGATACATTCTGCTACATTTGAGGAAATTATTATTAGGGCTGCTCTAATAACAATTGACGATCGATACAAGCCGAATAATTAACGGGTCTTTCACAGTGGATACCCTCTCATGGCTCTTCAAAATTAATAAATATTGTTATTTCGTGAATACTATTCGATAATATAACCAGTATCTAATGAATATTTATTTATAAGTTTCAATCATAAAATAATATAATATCGTATGGTTTACATTACAGCTCATTAGCCATTTTTTTTAAAGTGGAAAATAAAATTAACGATTTACAGTGTGACAAATTACAAATCAAACGGGCTTGAAGACAAAATATAAAGTTCAAAATTCTGATGTTAAATGGTTTAACATAGAGGAATGAGCGTGTTAAAGCCTAAATTTTAACATTTGGTTCGAATCCGGCCTGGGTGGGCTATAATTTATTTCGTGGTGGACCCCGCGAATAAGATAAAGCACTAAATTATAGTGTTCTTCATTTTCTTGTTAACTTGGATAAGAATATTAACACTAAACCAAGGATTGAAAAAGAACTAGATGGTCTGACGAAAGTGATATTTCAATTTTATTAACCATTTAACCTCATGGGGCGAACACGTTTCTCATCAGAATTTAGAACTTCATATTTTGTCTTCTAACCCACTTGATTCGTTATTGGTCATACTATATCAATGATAATATTCGATATGATTAAAATATATTTGAGTTTTGAAATTTTCCTCAACTAGAAAACTTCTGTTGGTTTTTAGCTGGAAATTATTTACGAATCATTCAATGGCTTCATTTTATTAATGATAGACTAGTCTAAATGAAGAATATTTCATTACTAGTAGGCCCGCGCGAAAAATTCGCACAGAATATTGTTATCAAATGCCAAATTAATAAGCATATAAAATAATGCAACGTATCAAAAGATAAAGAAATCAATTGTTACTTTATCGATAAATACAATCGCCAAAGGAAATAAAAATTAATTTAAATCTTCATTAATGTTTGGAACCAACATGTTTACAAATTTCAATAAGCTGTATCATTCCTAAAAATTGTTCGATTTCGATGATAGGGAATTAGGTAATCTTTTATATAATCATGGCCAAGGGTTTTTAAAGTTTGTAATTTTTTAGTTATTTGCAAATAAAGTTTCTTTTCTTTCATAATTTTCTTGTTTCTTTCTTTGTTTGCCTGAATTTTCGAGGTGATTGGACTATTGTGCCCGCCTGAAGGAGAAGGAAGCATCGAAATTGGTGGCTCAATCTTGAGATTTGGTGAAGAATTAACGATGACATGGCTTGCCGATTAAAAACACCATCAATAAATAATATAAACTCCTCCTCTATCGATCATCGAGTAGAGGCCTCAAGTCGAAGAAATGAGACATGTATTCAACGGCAGTACTACAACTAACGTCAGATTGAACCCTATGCCTTGCGTTATGTCGAAAATAGTGCGTTTTATGGCTTAAAAACGCAGGATCCGATAGTTCCGTGGGAACTATAAGGGTCTTGTTGAACGCATCAAAATCTTCAAGGTCCAATTTGTCCCGCATCGATCTACAGACCTACCACCGTTTCAGTATCGAAGCCTAGCAAAATGTTTGTATCGACTTTATTTGTTTTAGAAAGAAAAACAAAAGTGGAGAATACGATTCGCTAACCCCCCGTGAAATTCTGAATCCAACAGTAACCCATTCATGGTATTTGAGCATGACAGGAGCTTATATTTGGTACAAAACAGATTTCGAGCCTTACTGTAATAATATATATGGCGATAATACGATGGCTTTCAGGGTTTTGTTCCGCTAAATTCTACTGTGCGTCGATTTCCTCCGGAATAATTCTAAAAATGTTAGCGAATTAAAAAAAAAATATATATCATTTTGTAACAAAGCACAATTTTCAATGGACATTATGTGACAGAACAAGCTTTCAATTATTACCTATGCTATTGATTTTCCCGTTTGTTATAGTTTACTCATAATATATTCATTTGATTGAACATTAATTAATTAAACCAATAGTACAATCTACATCATGAAAGTTATTCATAATTTTAGATCTATGCAGGATACAAACAATAATTATTCATGATGTAATTTCAACTAAATTATTTTATGAGCAAAACTTTTATCTATTGCATTTTTAATCAAATCAGGGATTTATACCTCCATCTTGAACCAGCCAACATAAATTTACTAAAATATTGGTTATTTCAGTACATTGATTCAATTTATAGAAGAGCATTGTGTCTGTTTTTTAATTAATCTTTTTAGGAAAATAAAACTATTGAATAATTAATAAAAACAATTAAATTAAACATTTTAAAAAGGCTCACTTACTTCAATTATTCGGATCCATAACCTTCATCTCTTTTTTCTCTAGCTCCTTTGTGCCGTTAAGAGTGGAGCTGCATCCCAGCCCATCTTGCCCACTGGTCTCTGTCCCTGGCTAGCTTTCTCATCTCCGGTATGGTGCGTCCTCTTGCTGTGCCCAGTTTTTCAATATAATCATGGTAAGTGTGTCTCGGCCTGCCACGAGGTCGTCTGCCTTCCGGTCTAGCTTCCATAAACCACTTGGCTTTTCGGGTGTCGTCCATCTGCAGATGTGCCCAAATCATTTCAACTGCTTCTCTTCCAGGATGCCACGGATTGATCTCACCTCCAATTTCTCACGGATTCTGTCATTTCTAACACCGTCCCTCTTACTTTTGCAAGCTATTCTTCGGAGGAATCTCATTTCTGCTGCTGCATTTGTTATCTCTAGGGGTTCGCTATTACTTAACATCATAGGCTCCGCATTATCTTTTCCAACGCACATAACCTTGCTCTTTGACTGGTTTATATGCAGCCCTCGCAGCTTCAATTCTTGTTCCCACTCGACCAATAATGTCTGTAGAGTCTCTTGTGAGTCCGCTATAAGAATTATACCGTCGGCATATAGCATAGCTTGAGCCAGCACTTGTGTCAAATTCCAATATCCCACACCAGCCCTAAGGGTTCTTCTTTTACACACTTTCCAAATGTCATCCATAAGAAGGATAAAAAGCAGAGGACTAAGACTATCCCCTTGCTTTACTCCTTTATAAAAGTGGAAAGGTTCTGATGTGTGTCCATTGAGCCTTATTACCGCCTTTGGGTCTTGGTATATTAGCACTCAACAAGTTTGCAGGTACTCTTCTTCTAATTAGTGAGTTACATATCTCTTGTCTCAGAACTGAGTCGAATGCGGCCATAATATCCAGAAATGCTAAATAAACCGATTTTCCACGGTTCCATGCTTTTTTCATAATCATCCGTAATGAGAATATGTGGTCTTGGATCTGTCTGCCGGGACTGAAAGCGACTTGCTCCTCCTCTAGATCTTGATCTACTATACGCCTTAGTTGCTGTACAAGAATTCTTGTGTATATCTTGTACACAACTGACGACAGGCATATTGGCATATAGTTCCGGCATTCGCTTTGGCTGCCTATCTTGTGAATAGGGATTATGATATTGTTCTCTCATTCTCGTGGTATCAGCATGAGGTCCCAAATCTTTTGGAAAAGATTTTGAAGGATCTTAATCATTTCGTTGCCTCCATATTTAATTAAATCTGGAAATATTTCATCTGGTCCTTTTCCAATTTTGATTCTGGCTACTGCCGTTTCCACCTCATCCTCGCCTATTGCGTCATCCAAGTCTTCCGGGTAAACCTCTTCCGCCATCACACTCCTTCGGCAGTCTCTGTGATTATGGTGTCGGTGTTCTTCCATACTAAATTTTTCCTTGAATGACTATCTCCAAACTTCTAATACCTCTTTTTCTTCAGTCACCAACTTGCTATTTGCATCATTTATAGCTCCTTTCACCTCATCGTTCCACCATTTTGTTTTCTTGGTAGACGATCTCATTTTCTTAATTCCACATAATTCACTAGCTGTATCGATGATGCAATTCTTAATTTCTTTCCAAAGAGTCTCCAATTCACTATCTCCATTTATTAACTGAAGGCGGCTTTCCAGTATTGTTCTGTGCTCATCTTGTTTGGTTTCAATTTTTAACATTTTAACATCGATTCTATTAAATACTTTGCTAGTCCTCTTCCATGGCTTGATAGCTTTAGTATCAGCGACTAGTAGCTTGTGGTCTGTATTATGTTCTGCGTCCCTTATGACTTTAATATCTGTGATGTACTTCCTGAGGTCTCTTTCCATGATGAAATAGTCAATGACACATCTTCTCATACCCTGTGCTCCTCTATGCTCGAATCATAATCTTCATAAAATTTTAAATTCAAGGAAAAATGTATTAGTCGTTTGCTCTGGAAATCAAACTAGAATGTTTTATTTTTAAATATTGGCACTCAACCCGTAATATTCAATTATTATTATTACTCATATTATGTGTTTTATCTTCGACTAGTTATTAGTTTTTTTAGTACAGCGAAATATAAAAATATAGTTTATGCCCTTCTATACCAAAAAAAGTACTAACGATATTTTTACGTTTGCCACACTAGAACAGCCCATTAAGTTATTGGATAGAACAGCCCAATAAGTGTCCTTGCAATAATCTTTTTTTTATTTTAGTATATTTAATAAAATAATGGAGTTTTATGTCTTCATATTCTATTTCATGGCGAAGCGCAGTAAAAAATGAAGTATGAATTAATAAATAACGAAATAAGCAATCAGCACACGAATCAGAGAATCAAGTTAAATAATAAAATTCATTGCTTACAGGTGGAGCGGGATGTGATGACATCAGTATTTCAAGTTTGTTTTTTTTACCAAAGTTTAGTGTCCTTTGAAGTCCCGATGACGGGCTTAACTCAAGTAATTTTCTGAACCAGTGGTCAATAAAAAAATATTGACATGGTCCCGTTCTAAACATGGATTCAATGAAAAAAAAAAATACCTGAAGAGCAACATTAAATGATTTAATTTAATAATGAAAAAAAATATATGAATAGAACCTAATTAGATGTATTATTAAATGTAAAAAAATTATTATTTTTCTATTGTCATTTTTATGTGTATATCTATAACAATCTTCGTTTTATAGTTATCTTTTAACTGTCTAATATTTTAGGTTAATTAAGATTGAATTTCTATTACAGTTTTATGCTGTAAAATTTAAATACATAGAAAAACGGAGACTGGTTTAGAACGATAAGATATCATAGTTAATATTGATAAATCCAATATAGGATAGTACCGAAATACATATACAAATTAAGAAAATGGCCAACACAGAATACTGGCAATTTTTTAAAATTATAATATTTGGCTGAATGGTTTTATTAACGAATGCGTTCAGTTCTTGTTGATATTTCCTCATGAATTGTTTATTTTTTTAAATTTTTTGCTGGGTTTTTTCACTGCTTTATTTGGTAACTTTATCACTTAATTTGTTAGGGGTGAATCCATATAGAATCGTGCAGGGCATGAAGCCCATGGTCTCAGATTGTTTTCGATTTGCCTTATTTGTTTCCCTACAAACCCTAAAAAAAATTATATTGATAACATAAAAACTGTTTGAGATGTTAGTTTTCCAAAAAAAGTATGAAATACAAACTTTTTCATTATTTATAGCATTAGTATCCTAATTTAGGTAAAATTTAAAAGATTTTGTAAAATTCATCACACGGAAGAGATTTTTTAAAAAATTTAATTCTTGTCTCAACCTCCAAACGGTGGACCTGAGGATGATCTACATGCTTGGGTCGAAACGTCGGACAAGCTAATAATAAAAATACCTTCACTGGATGTCCTGAATATATTTTTGCCATCCAAATCATTGATCGATCGACTATTTACTTAATCTGTAAGAAAAAAAGAAAATGTTCAGCAATACCTATATAGGTAGGAGAGACTAGACTGTCTGAACGTATAATTAAATCGCGCGACATTAATGCTAGTATATTAACGCAAGTAGTGGCCTACATTACTTTTTAATTGGCAAAAGTAAATATTGTTATTCTATTTCTTTGAATCCACTGGCTTTAGCACCGGTTGAGAGAGGAGTGCAATGATCTCTTAGAGTCCTGCTTTTCCTCCTATAGTTAGAAGGAAAAGCCTGGCATGGGGTTCCCTGCCTGATTCTATATATTGTATATAGACTGTTTTATGTTTTTAATTTACTTATCTTTATTTTTTATCGTACATGGTTTTTTTGATTATTATTTAGTTATTATTTTACTTTTGTTAATTTTATAGTTTCTGTCTATATGATATGAATGTGTTCATATATCACTATAATTATTGTTCATGAGACAGATTATCATATGTCTAAATAAATAAATAAATACATAAAAAAAAATTATTTGAATAATTTTTGTTATATATGTGCATATAGAGTAATGAATGTTTTTCTTTGTTATATTTTAAACATTAGTTGTTAATTAATTTCCTACAATCCACAGCCGTAATAATCCAAACACCCCTTTACCCAATAACACTAGTTGCGGCATATTCCCCACCTAAAACACCCATTTCCGAATCCCAAATAATTTCCTTCCTGAATTCCTTAGGACACCACTTCCTCCTAGGTGCAGATCTAAATGCAAAACACCAGCAATGGGGAGCCAGATCCACAAATTCCCGAGGGCGAACATTGCTATCTGCACTTAATTCCCATCGCAGCAACATCCTTTCACCTAATACACCCACATACTGGCCAACAGATCCCAACCGCAATCCCGACCTTCTAGACTTTTTCCTCCACAAAGGTCTAGGATCACTACACTGTTCTATTTCAAGGTTTGATGATCTTTCCTCAGACCATAGTCCTCTAGTCCTAACCGTTTCCACATCTCCCATTCCCAAATCATCCCCACCTTCATTTATCAGGGGGCCAGTTAACTGGAACCTTTTCCGTCAAATACTGGAAGATAATATTGACCTCAGAGTTTCCTTAAAAACACCTGAAGACCTCGACGATGCAGTGCATTCCTTCACTACCCTGATCCAGCAAGCAGCTTGGACTGCATCCTCACCTGATCGTCCCAAAAAATACCATAACATAAATCCTTTACCTCAAGATCTATTGGACCTAATCCATAGCAAACGTTGCTCTAGGACCCTTTGGCAAAGAACCAGGCATCCTGATGACCGGAAATCGTATAATTATTATTCCAAACAGGTAAAAAAGAAACTGGAAACTTTTAAAACCCAATCCTACAATTCCTACCTCTCCTCATTATCCGCTAGTGATAACTCCCTCTGGAATGTAACCAAAAAAATCCTTAAATTCCAGTCCATTTCCCATCCACTTCGCCGTGATGATGGTTCCTGGGCTTCGTCAGATGCGAATAGAGCAGAGGAGTTTGCTAAACATTTATCCTACACATTCACCCCTCATCCCGAACTCCATCCCAGCCACACTGCTGAAGTTGAAGAATTCCTCTCTTCACCAATTCCTCTCTCTCTACCTCCAAAACCTGTTAACCCCTCTGAGGTCAAATTCCTTATAAACAAATTAAAACCCCGAAAATCCCCTGGATATGATCTCCTCACTTCACAAATCCTCAGACAACTTCCCAAAAAAGCAATCATATTCCTTACCTATCTATACAACTGCATCCTTCGCACAACCAACTTTCCTTTGGTGTGGAAACATTCCATAATCATCCTGTTTCCAAAACCAGGTAAACCTGTTAATAACACATCATCCTATAGACCGATAAGCTTACTCCCGATCCTCTCAAAAATCATTGAGAAAATCCTTCTCAAACGCATCCTACCCATAATCGAATCTCACAACATCCCTTCTCATCAGTTTGGATTCCGCTCAAGACATTCCACTGTCCAACAAGGCCTTCGTGTTGTGGACCATATATCCTCTGCACTTGAAAACAAGCATTATTGCACTGGTGTCTTTCTGGACGTAGCACAAGCTTTCGACCGGGTGTGGCACGATGGCTTGCTTTTCAAGCTCAAAACCCATTTACCCCAATCCTTATACCTAGTCCTCAAATCCTACCTCTCAAATCGTTCCTTTCAAGTCCGTTGTGACACCGCATTCTCCACTTACTATCCAGTTGAGGCTGGTGTTCCACAAGGCAGTGTCTTGGGCCCAGTTCTCTATATCCTCTTCACTTCCGATATCCCTTCAAATCCCGATACATTTCTAGCTACATTTGCTGATGATACTGCCATTCTATCTTCCCACTCAGATCCTCAAATAGCATCTCTAAACCTACAATCTCACCTCTCTTTGATTGAGCAGTGGTGCAACAACTGGCGCATCAAAATCAATGAATCAAAATGCAAACATATCACTTTTACCCTGCGACGCAGATCCTGTCCGTCAATCCTTTTTAATTCAATTCCACTTCCCTACTCAGACACAGTCCGTTACCTTGGCTTCCTTCTTGACAAAAGACTAACTTGGAACCCACATACCAGACTTAAAAGACAAGAACTTAACCGACGATATGGCCAGCTGTATAGATTACTAAGTAGGACATCCCATCTTTCGATTGAAAATAAACTTTTAATCTACAAGACCATACTGAAACCTATCTGGACCTACGGACTTGAACTGTGGGGAACTGCTAAACATTCGAATATCAAACGCATCCAATCCTTCCAGTCCAAAGTACTTAGAACAATAGTCAATGCCCCATATTATGTCACAAACAAGACCCTACACCATGACCTTAACATCCCATTTGTCCTCGACATCATCCCAACCAGATTCTCAAACTTTCACCAAAACCTTATCCATCATCCAAATCCTCTAGCTCAATCCCTATCCAGCTCCCTTCATCCCTACAATCCTCCACGAAGGTTAAAACGGCAGTGGCCCAGAGATCTCTTGTAAATATGCTTCTGGAGTCCTGGCAATGGCCAGCTTCTCCACTCATGTCCCGAGCGTCTGTGGCTCTAGTGCCCTCTTTCAGTCTCCATTGGCTTCTAATACTAGTGATGCGGCTGGAAAAGTGGCACTGGAATCTCCTGGAGTCTTGCTTTGCCTTCCACATGTGGGGGAAAAAGCCTGGCTCGGAGATTCTTGGGCGAATGTATATATTGTATATAGGTATGATTGTGTTTATAAGTTTCTTTTTATGTTATTGTTTATTTTTTTTTTCTTTTATTTTCTTTCTTCATCAGTATTATTTATTTACTTTTTATATTTATATTTATTTCTCTATTATTTGTATATATTGTTTGAATGAGAACTCTTAGCCCTAATACTTATAGCCCTCCAGTGGCTGATTGTATTATTATTCAAAAAAAAAAAAAAAAAAAAAAAGTTGTTAATTAGGAGTGATTAACGTACGTAGATAATTTTATATTGGTTGTGACATATTTTCTGGGTACTACAGTTGTAACATAAGTAATTTGTTTTCTTTTAAATACCCAGAAGAAGCCCGAAAGTTGATTTTTACACAAATGTTTATGCTTTAAGCAGTTAAATCGTTATATAATATAATAAAAGTGATTTCAGACTTTTTGTTTTTTTAATATATAACTAACTGCTTATCCCAACCATCCTTGGGCTTATGACATTTTCCTTTATTTATTTTTTCTAATTTGTTCTTATGAGATAACCATTGTATTTACAGACGAAATTTTAGTATTTATATATACTTAAGTATAAACTTTTCTACAAAAACACCTTTTTTCTATCTTTTTTTTTTTTAAATTTCTTTATGACATTTACAACTGTATTACATAAATACATCAAGCAAATTTGGTCATAATTGATATAATGACATGAATACACTTGCTGAGTAACTACCCAATGGTAGCACTCAAATGATATGACTACATTAGGAGATCACGGGGCCATCTTCTTTTCAGACGCCTCGGAGGGTTATCGGGAATTGAAGAGGAAGTAAAGTTAGAAACGAGAGGGTTGGGATGATTCTGAAGTTTATTATGGAAGGATAGGTATCTGGATTGGGTCAGATCTGAAACATAAGGAACATTAAGATCTTAATGGATAATTTTATTAGTGACAAAGTAAGGGGCATTGAGGATTTTACGAAGGATTTTGGATTGTAAGGATTGGATGCGAGAGGAATTCGATGGTTTAGTGGAGCCCCATAGCTCAACTCCGTAAGTCCAAATAGGTCTTATTATAGTCAAGTATATGAGTCTTTTGTAATTAGTGGGAAGTTTAGAGCGTTTGTCTATTAAGTGCTGAAGTAATCGGAAACGTCGAGCGGTTTCTAGTCGTTTCAGTCTAGTATGAGGATTCCAAGTTAGTCGTCTGTCCAGGTGGAGTCTTTTTTCTATCTAATTGGTATAATGACAAAATTAATGAAGACAGTCTCCCCTAGCATCATAGATTATATCAACACTCAGTAGGAAATGTTAGGAGAAATATAATGAATAGAGAGTATCTGATAAACATATAACATTGAAATAATTGAATGTACTCTAGGCGAGCAATAAATAGTCCATTGGTTTTCATTTGATCAACAGACAAATAATTAGCTAAGTACTGCGGATGGAAAATCTGTTTTCGGAGTTAGGTTTTACTGTCCTGAGTGTATTAGGCTTGATTAGTTTTCGTGAATGTTATTCGTATCCCAGTGGATGGAAGATCCGACAACACTTCTCTCTTGTCTCTTAAATGGATGGATAAAAAAAAAAAAAAAAGTATTTTTTAAACACTAATTCCTTAGTAAAATAAGTTTTTAGTATTCGGTCTGGTGATGTCCTTGACCTCTAACTATCTGGAAGTACAATTCAATCGCTGGTAATAATAATCATCTTATTCATAGCGTAGACTTCGAGGGCGATGGCGCTCCTTCCCCCTCCCCCCTCAATAAAAATAGAGAGAATGCGAGCATATCGTTTCGCTCTCCCCTCTCCCCAATATTTCTAACAACAAAAAAAAAATTAAAATCAATAACAACTTATCCACATGAATAAATGAAATATGCAAATTTAAATCAATTAAGAAACTAGGTAAAGTCTACTAGATGTCTCTAAGCTAAGGACTAGAAGTAAGTACGCAAGTATTTTACCATGCCCTATGTCTCTATCATTGAAATTCTAGTTTATCTCCAAAGATTATAAACTATAAATATAAATTGTAAGATAAGAGACAACTGTATGAAAGAAATACATTTAGTAAATTTGAACATATGGATATAATTACGTGAAAACTTGTTGAGAAACTACCCGATGGTATCAATCTAATAATATGTCTACATTAGGAGATCACGGGGCCATCTTCTTGTCAGACGCCTCGGAGGGTTGTCAGGAATAGAAGGTAAAGCATGGTTAGAAACGAGAGGGTTGGGATGATTCTAAAGTTTATTATGGAAGGATAGATAGCTGGATGGGCCAGATCTGTAACATAAGAAACATTAAGGTCATTATGGACGGTTTTATTTGTAACAAAGTAAAGAGCATTAAGGATTTTATGAAGGATTTTGGATTGTAAGGATTCGATACGAGAGGAATTAAATGGTTGAGTGGAGTCCCATAGCTCAACTCCGTAAGTCCAAATAGGTCTTATTATAGGCATGTATATGAGTCTTTTGTAATTAATCGGAAGCTTAGAGCATTTGTCTAGTAAGTGATGAATTAATCGGAAAGGTCGAGCAGTTTCTTGTTTTTTCACTCTGGTATGAACCTTTAAATAAAAATAAAAATATATAATATATTCATTTGCTTCATTCACATATTTTCAGAGAACTCTGTGTCTATGATCCTATTAGTATAAAATAGTTCAATTTCTAAAATAGATGTACAGTAAGGTTCTTTTATTTTTTTATGACACTTTTGAAAATAACAAGATTCAAAACAGCAACATCTACAAAAAAAAATCTTAATACGTTAAAGACCAGTGACACAGTTGACAGAGAATTGCAGGAATCTCCCAGATTGTCCAGTGCTCTTTATAATTAATTTATCAGATTAAATTTTGTTATTATCACTGCTTGAAAGTGATTTATTTTCAAAGTTTCAGTAACGCTGGAACTTTTATTGTCTTTAGTTTTTTAGTTGTTCAGTTGTTCATTGTTTCAGATGGACTTCCTACAGAACTATTTAAGCATGGAAGCAATGGACTCTTTTAGCTCCTTCACAACTTATTGGTGAGCAAATGGACTGAAGAAATAATTCCTTTAGACTGGAAGAAGACAGTCATATGCCCGATCAACTAGAAGGGAAACATATTGAAATGCTCTAACTATCGCGGTATTACTTTGCTCTCGTGCGCATATAAAATGCTATCAAACATCCTGTTCCACAGACTATTGCCGTTTGCGGAGCGAGATATTGGGCGGTACCAGTGCTGGTGCAGGCGAGGAAGGTCAACGATCGACCATTTATTCTGTCTGAGCACTATTCTGGAAAGGGGACAGGAATATAAGCTCAAAACCCACCACCTCTTCGTCGATTTTAAATCAGCTTACAACACAATCGATCATCAAAAGTTGTACGATGCATTACACCACTTCAACATCCCCTCCAAGCTTATCAGGCTAACCAAGTTAACAGTGGACGAGGTGGCATGTGTTGTTAAAATAAAGGCCGACGTATCGGAGGAATTTTCTACGAGAAGGGGTGTAAGACAGGGTGACGCCCTGACATGCCTCCTCTATCTCTTGACCCTAGGAAAAGCACTTCATGAGTCCCAAATACAAACATCTGGCACTATCTTCAATAGGACTGTTCAGCTCCTCGCTTTTGCCGACGATATAGACATTATTGGGCGTTATCGGAAAGCGGTTGCACAATCATTTCTGGACCTGGTTGCAGCGAGGAAACGGCCTGACTGTCAACGAGGAAAAAACGAAATACTTGGTAACCCAGGACATGGCACAGGGTGAGTTTTGGACCCTTCAGGTTTCAAAAGGTATCAGAATTCACATACCTGGGCTCGCAGATCACTGTTGATAACCGGGTTGATACAGAGATAAATAAAAGAATTTTTCTGGCTAACCGTTACTATTATGATATGATTCAACACATGAAAAGCATTTTGGGGATTGAGCGTAGGAAAGTAATCCTCTTCAAGACTCTTATCAGACCGGTTTTAAGTTATGCATCATAGATTTGGGCAATAACCAATGCAGCCGAGCAGGACCTCCTTATATTTGAACGGAAAATTCTAACAAGAATTTATGGTCCAGTGTGTGTGAATGGAGAAGGAGGAAATAAAAATCTCTACCAGCGCTTTAATGAGACCAATATTGTCAATTTTATAAAAGGAGGCCGTCTCAGATTGGCAGATCATGTGACCAGTAAGAGAGACGACATGATCCCAAAGAAGGTGTTGGTTGAAATCCTGCATGGATCACGACGAGTAGGAAGACCAAAGTTAAGATTGAGGTACAGCGTTGACAAAGATTCCAGGAAGCTAGGAGTTCGACACTGGATGGTGGCAGCACAAAGCAGACACACCTGCCGGATGCTGTTGGCGGAGGCCATGATTCGCTAAGTGGGTTGTAGAGTCAGTAGAGATAGATCGATAGTTTTTCAGTTCTTTTGGTACTAGTAGTTTTCCCCATGCTAGTTTTCCAGAAAAGGTTTTACACAACTTTTTTTTTGTTGTAAAAAGCATTTATTTAAATGTTCTGTCGCTTTCTCTAAAAAGCATATCTAAAAATTTTGTTTGTTATTAGTTACCCAAATAAACGACATAATAATCAGGTGTAATTTATTTAAGACACATTGTAACTTTAATCTAAGCCTAATTACTATTTATTTCTCCTTTAATGGAACTTTTTTTTAAGAACTTAAATAAATGAAAGGTAAACTTTTACTATAAATTTATACCTTTATTATAAGAGCCTGGAAAGCTTCACAGGTACTGTTAACATGGAACTATTAACGTGTCGGTCTTATTTAATTTGTTACTATTTTCTCTTTATATGGTGTGCATGTTTTTTCTAATCACTATTATCACTGTCTTAAATTGAGACAGGCCATAATATTAAATATATATTTGCAATACAATGTATATTTAAAAAAATTAATAATATTAAAAAAATATTACTAAACCACGTTTGCAAGGAAGTACTCTTCTTTGATCACGGATATTTGATGAAGATCATGCTCAACGGCCAGGCTTTCCCACTTAGTTTATTATTTGGTGTGCCACTTTAGTGTCTCTCAATTACAGAATCCACGGTCGGTGTATCAAAATAATAGATAGAATCGGAGCACAATGCTTTACACAATGAGAAACCTCTTTATCATAAAACTATATAAATCACACTCTATCTAATACTCTAATTATATTCAAATCAATAATAATACTCAAAATAATATGAAATATTCTGAAGTTGTAATTTAATAATTTTAAACATAGTGTTAAAAACTAAAGTTAAAATACTTTTATATATATATATATATATATATATATATATATATATATATATATATATATATATATATAATATATATATATATATATATATATATATATATATAATATATATATATATATATATATATATATATATATATATATATATATATATACGGGTGTGTGTATGTGTGTTTTATTTCTGTAAAAAAACGAATTTTCGGAGTTTCATTATTTTAGATTAATGAAATGAAATACCAATTGAAATTTTAATATTTGTAAACCACTTTAATATCTTCATGAGGAAAACGTACCTTAAACTAATAAATTCTTGGACTCACCCTTTATTACAGAGCACCGGAAAAGTTAATCATTTCAAACCAACTTTTTAGCCTTAGAAGATATTATTAATTAATTAAATATAATTAATTAATATTATTTCTTCATTTAATATCAATTAAAACTTACCATAGTTTTCAACGTTTGTAAAAGGATTTTAATTCAAGATTATTTTTTAATGCCGGATGTATTGTCCCAACCTTCTTTCAAAATTACATAAACCATCAATATAAAACATATCAGATTATACCAACTTCAAATATGTGCTAATTTGAATAGCATTAAACAATGAAAAAGAAAGCATGATGGATGACTACTTAAAGAAGTCTTCTTATGGAAAACTAGTCGAAGAAGAGGACGACCAAGAAACGAACCAAGGATAACAAAGTGGAGCAATCCACGATGGGTCATGATCTAAAGAAAGAATGTACATTAGATAGAACATTATGGAAAGAAGCCAGTCGAGCACTCTAGGTTAAGCAAACCCACTATTACTGGAAACTCCTAATAAAAAAAAAAATAAACAATTTACTTACTAATGATAATTAACAGTATTTCTCAACTGAAACGCAGATTAAACGTTAATTTAATCTGATTTAATCATTTAGATCAGCTACATGTGATGCTAAATTATTTAGTGGAAACGTTATAAGGTACTTGCTATTAAGGTAAGAGGCAAATGACAGTTATTAACTAGCATGGTTAGCGTAAAGGTCACAATTTTCATTTTCCTAAAAAGTGGGGTGTTGAATATTTTCCCGGGTCATACTGGATTGGATGAGACGTGAGCACGCTGATTACAATATTTCCACGTAGCCTGAGCAATTTCATTTATTTCCACTATCCATCTGAGGAGAGCTTAATGCCAGAGGCTTGGAGCATTTTTAAATTCTCACCCCCACTTCCGAGGAAATAAACCAACCGCCCGGAAAATTTCTATGCAGATCGCTTCTATGATAAGGAGGTCGGCTGTAAGGGGGAACAAAAAAAAAAAAATACCCACTTTTCTAGTCCAGCCTTCTGGCAAATTCCTTTTTTTTATGCAACTTTCATTTAATGAAAATGGCACTGTTAAATTAGCCCTATATATTCCTCGGTATTTTAAGCTTTTTTCCTAAATATTTTATACTTAATAATAGAGAACTAATAACACCAAAATAAAAAAAATTAAAATAAATTACAATATAAAATAAATAATAATAGTCCATGGTACAGACCTCTTTTTATTAAATTATTATGATCTGCCTGAAACTAGTGAATAGCTTCATCTCATCGTAATCTACAACTATTTTGTTTACGAAAACTCTTGGAATTGGAGTACTTTCAATCTGGAGGCCGACAAACTTTTTCTGTTTAATTGTATGCTAAATACTAGTATATACCAGCTTACTTTCCTATTTCATCGTAAGATAATTTAATCACGAAATCGAGAAAAAAAGGTGGCATACAAAAATATTAGCTCGTTTGTCCTATACAACCTCATTATTTTCACATTATGGCCAAACAGCTCAATATTTTTGAAGGCCGCTTTTTTTCTCGAGTTTGTACTCAAATTAACTTACAATTTAAGTGGAAAACAAATGAGCATTTACGAGTGTTTAGCACCTAATTAAATAGAAAAATACCTTCAGATTGAAAACTCCCCAATTCAGAGAATTTTCGTAAATAAAATAGTTGTGGCTACGATGAGATGAAGCTATTTACGAAGTTTCGGAGGGATGTTTTAATTATTTGATAAAAAGAGGTCTGTACCACGGACTATAAGTAAATATACTAAAATAAACATCTTAAGCACTATCATAACTATTTAAAATTATATTAATTATTATTATTACTTAATCGTATTTTTTTCCCTTCCTCGCCTCTTCGACTATACCAGGTTTTTCCCGAGCCTAGAGAGATGCGGAGGATTAATGCCTGACTTAAATGTCCTTCTGGCAACGGGATTTGAACTCGTAATCTTCTCTTTAAGATTATGAAAATCATGCCCGCACCGCGAAGCCCCATAAAGTTAAATCCTGAATCCGCTACTGGTCGTTGATCCTTGAATTATCTTACGATCTACTGTTCATCTTTTTGTTGGTGACTCCGTTCTATTTCTTCTTTTAGGGGTTCCTAGATTAAAGTATGCCGGTCCTGTCACCATCTTTTTTAATTCTTTTTTTAATTTAAACACTTTCTATCTTCTTCACATCCTAAACTTTGGTGGAGAGAACGTTTGATAGAGCCATCTTGTATACGGTGTCCTCACTTAATCGAGGATGAACTATGACTGTAGTGATGATGGCCCACTAGAATTCAGCCCGATAATTACTTTGCAAGAAAAATAAAGAAACTAATTACAAATATGAAATACTAATAACTACGCCGAGATAGTACCATTGATCAAACAGCCTTATTTGGAATTGAACAAGTTGTTCTAGCTGTCCTGTAAGATGTGAGCTGCAAGGATTCCCTAGATCAGCAGCGGATAGACAAGAAGCCGAACTCTTGACTGGTACACAATGGAAACTTAAAGGGCAGGTGAATAGGCCCCCTTACACCTCGAGTACAATAGGACAATCCCAGGTGGTGCCGACTCCACTATCTGTGCCAGCAACACCCTCCGTCATGTCTGTGTGAGGTTATCAAGACTTCTGTCTTGTCTTGGTCTAAGTGTCTTCGACGGGTGCATTGCCACTCAAGGAGGACTAGGATAATTATTCAGATAATGAGCAATTGACGGAGAGAAACCGGATAAGTCAAATATATTTTTATTTAATTTAATATTCGAAGATAATTTTTGTTACAGGAATTTACATTCTGACAAGATGTGATAAGAAAATGTACAGTATTATTAACATATTATGACAGCAGTTTTATCGATAACCCAAAAGAGTATAGGGAACTTTTTTTTTCGTTCTTTACTTCCTTGCCATTTAGGCTACACGGAGTTTTTCCCGGTCTAGGCTAGGGGGCGGTGAAATACGCAGAGTTAAATAAAATTCCCACCGTGTGCTGGGATTTGAACTGGTAATATTTTTCCATCTAAGTTCGGTTATCAGGTGGCAGAGAAACGCGTGGTGCTGTGCACATGCATTAGCTCACTTAGCCACCCCGACTCCCAGGATATAGAGAACCAGGAGTCAAGACAAGTGGACTTGAGCGATTTTCAACCCTACATTTAGAAGTAAAAATATGCAGAAAATATAATTTAATATGCGATGAAAATATGTGTAAAATGTGGTTAGAGATTTGTTTATGTAAAGCATAACCTTCTGCCGTTTAAAATACTATATAATTAGAAAATGATTAATCTAATCATTATTTTATATGGAAGAGTCATAAGTGATACTAGAAAATGCAACGCAACTACGTAAATTAAGCAAATTTCGGTTACTAACAAATGTATTTAGTAAAATTTTTAGATGGATACAGAGAGTTAATTTCAGAGAATGTTCCCACAAGAAATAACAATGGAAAGTTTTGAAATCTGAGTTAATCATTATGCAAATTGAAGGCTCATTTATTACTGGTTAAATATTAAGGTGCACAGAAGTTTCACGTGAGTCACACCATTTTTAAATAATGCGTCAATTTTTTTTTACTCTGTTTTAAGAGAAGATGAATTTAATTTATCCTCATATATTGATATTAATATGATAACGCCCTCACCTTTCGAAATGAAATATGCAATAGGAAAAATTTAATCAGATGTCTGGTTTGTCTGAACTAGTTGCCGAACATTTGGTATGTTAAAATGAACAGCGTAACTTCTGCTCAATTCTGAGTGTTTACGATAATTTATATATAGTTGTTTCTTTTTGTTTAGACTGATTCTTCTTCTCCTAAGTACACATAGGGCATACATACATTTTATGTAATTTTCCACTAAAATATTTACTATGGATAGTTCGACTTTTGCCAGCCAGATTGGCTTGGAATGTCCACTTTGCGACTGGAGAAAGATTTATCAAAACTAGCTAACTTCGGTACCCTTTGAAATAAGCCTAACTATTTGAATTCAAATTATTTTCCTCTTACCAAATTCTATTTCAATTAGTTTTCTGGTCAACCAAGCCTTCACTATTATAATAATAATATTAATTTAATCCTTATTTTAATAATTTAGCTGTGCCAATTGGTGAATCATATATAGAGAATTTCCAAAACCCAAAGGACCAAACTAACTTTGATAGTTTAGAAATTGCTATCTAGCTATCTAAAAATCATTGACTGTACACAAATAGACTCGTTTCAGGAATTTGGGAATTATAACAAATTTCAGCAAAACGCTCTTTTCTAACTGACCTGTCATCAATACTTAAGGAAAAGAATATCAAACGTTAATAACTTCTCAATAATTATGTTAATTAATTAATAGTTCCTTAAACGCAACGCAGAGGCTAGTGAAGAAATCACAAAGAAACTGGAAGGACTTAATGTTACAGTAAATCCCAAGAAGACTGACTGTATATTTTTTTCTTGCGAGAAGAATAAACGCCCACTTCCTAATATATATATATAGGGTATGGAATAAAATAAATAAGCCCGCACAAAGCACAGTGTACTTCGGTGTCACCCTTGACAGGCACCTAACACTATTCTGCTTCTGCCAGAAGAAGGTTATGCTAGTGAAGACCAAGTCTTACTGGTTAAATCATCTGTTTGCCTCTCCAAATACCTCACCAAATATATCCCTCCACCTCAAATTATTAATTTATAAAAGTGTTTTAAGACCGGCTATTTTCATATGGTCTAGCTATCGACATATGGAGCGCCGATGTTATCGAATATATCAGCCTCAATAGCAACTAAGCTCCAGTAGTTTTAGAACGGAGTGTTGAGACTTATTTTAAGTCATACATCATGACAGAGAACAAAAACAGACCAACTCCAAAAAACTTTTGAACTATCAACTGTTAAAGACTTTATAACACGCAGGCGCGTCACATTTTTTGATATCTGGCAACACTCGACTAACCCACTTTTTAAGACACTAACTCTTACAAGACTGTCACGGAGGTGGCAAACGCAACCGAGCATCAGACTTAACTAGACTGAGGACTACTAACTAACTGGACTGACACAAGACAACTAGTCCGCCTCCTTACTAGGCTAACGACAAGGGACTGCATCCCATAAAAAAAAAATGCGAAAATCCCAACCGCTAATTTTTGGAGCATACCTTCTACTATTCCATGATATGTTTACTCCTATGGTCCTCAGGAAAAATTACTGCTGAAGATACATTCTTGTAGTCACACTATTGCAAGGAGACATAGATCTATGGTCTCGTAGCCATAACCATACTGTTGTAGAAAACATGAAATTAAGTAATAAATTTATACTATAATTTAGTACATAAAAGGCCATATGTAACAGACATTATAAATAAAATTCCTACTTCTAAAATCCTCACTGCTAAGTTGCCGTTATGAATGATATTTTATCATTTTTTAAATGGAATTTAATTAAATGGTACATCAGTCACAAACATACTAAGTACATAGCTTTTTATAGTTCCAGAAAGTAGTTACACGCCGTAAAAGCAATGCTATTATCTATTGGTGCAAGCACCTCTTTCACACAGTTGAATAGCCGCTGATTCAACCCCTTTTCAATCCGTTTTTTATATCAGATTTTGTACAGCAATCCTTTAAATGATGAAAGCTTCTCTTACAAGTATTTATGTAATAGTATAGTAATCTTTTATTCTGATTATTTATAACACGTATATAATATTATATTGATGATCATGAAAGATGCCACCATTGATTAGTGCAATGCATTATCCAATAAATTAACAGGAATTTTTGATATCACAGCTTTCCGTCTTTTAATTTTATTTATATTTTTTAATTTATATAACTTACATTATTACTTGGTATGTTTTTGTACTCCTATTCTTGTCTATATTAATTTCATAAGATCTAACAACGGTTAAACTCCAGACAGTAAAGAAAAAACAGATAGACCAATTTAATTTGGTCACTTAAAAAAAATTGTTGCGGTTCACCCGATCCGTAATTCACCAATGCAGTCTTACGATGATTTACCATTGCTATTAAAATTAGAAAAAAAAAATAATTTCAAACGAAAAAGGGGAGAGAATAGGAGATATAGAGGATGTTTAAGAGTTATGTGGCTAAATTGCAAAAATGAACTAAGGACCTCGAAACAAGAATAAAAATTCCTCTGAAGGTATGTCGGTCGGAAAACGCTTTGTTTAGGAGATATTCGCACCTAAAGATTTTCGTTGTTATGAATTATTTAGGTTATATGGAATAAATAAAATCTATCGATTTGTTCTAACTACTTTATTAATTAAATGTAAACATTAAACTTCATATTAAATGGTGTTCAAAGTGATTTCCTTGAGGATTAAGACAGGCTCGGAATCTTTTTTCAACAGCAGCAATAGCAGAACGGAACTGGATATATGTTATTGATTTACAAGATTTATGTATCTTTCTTCGTAAGGAATTAAGGATATTGACTGGACTTGCATAGATGTTTTGTTTAATGTCACCCCAAACAAAAAAAATCCAGTGGTATCAGGTTTGAGAACGAGCTGGCCAAGCCACTGGTCATGCACGACCAATACATTGATTGGGATATGGTATATAGGATATGATTGAAGAAGCCCGGTCAATGACCTCAATTCTTTATGAAGAAGGATAATTGAATCTTGTGAAACAATAATACATATTCATTGCCGTTCTGCCACTGCTACTGTTGAAAAAAGATGCTGAGCCTGTCTTAATGCTCAAGGAAATCACTTTGAACAACATTTAATATGAATGTTAATGTTTATATTTAATTAATAAAGTAGTAAGAACCAATAAATAGGTTTTATTTATTTCATATAACCTAAATAATTCATAACAAAGAAAATCATTAGGTGGGAATATCTCCTAAACAAAGCGTTTGCGGACATACGTTCAGAGGTAATTTTTTTCTTGTTTTGAGGTATTTAGTTCAGTTTTGAAGTATGGGCACCTAATCGTGAAACACTCTTTATATATTCTTGTTGAATATTGACTTGAAATATTCTCTTCTACCAGTTTTGATGAATACATAAATATAGCATTAGCGATCTTCTTCGTCCCAAAATAGGCTTCTTAAAATCTGTTCAAAGACTCATATTTCCTTTTCAAACTAGCACCGATGTTTAATATCATTTGCAGTAGTTAAGAGGATTTTAATGTGAATTTTACTTATAACTAAAATAATAAGTATAACTAAGATAATAGTGTTATTTTAAAATCGATGAAGAGTTTATTTTCATTCAAATAATAAGTGTTTTAGTTGATGCGGTATGTCACTAAACTTTATGTTGGCTTGTAACCATTTAAACTTTTTATAGTTTTAAATTTATGTAACCCCCATACCAGACTGAAAAGACTAGAAACTGCTCGACGTTTTCGACTACTGCAGCACTTACTAGACAAACGCTCTAAGCTCACAATCAATTACAAACGACTCATATATATGACAATAATACGACCTGTTTGGATTTACGGAATTGAGCTTTGGGGCTCCACTAAACCATCGAATTCCTCTCGTATCCAATCCTTACAATCCAAAATACTTCGTAAAATCACCAACGCTCCTTACTTTGTCAAAAATAAAATCATCCATAAAGATCTTAATGTTCCATATGTTTCCGATTTGCCCCAATCCAGATACCTATCCTTCCATAACAAACTGCAGAACTATCCGAATCCTCTCGTTTCAAACCTTGCTTCCTCCTCGATCCCTGATAATCCTCCGAGGCGTCTGAAAAGAAGATGGCCTCGGGACCTTCTAATATAGACCTTTAATTTGAGTTCTACCAATGTTTAGTTTCTCTTCATTTTGTACATGTCATGTTACCAATGTCACATTTATTTATTGTATTTTCCTTGTAATACAGTTGTAAATCTCAATAAAGAAATAAATCAATAACAAATAAAAAAAAATGTATGTAAATTTTAATCCTCCGTACTGTAATAATAATTTGTGAAATCATGTTGTATTGTACCAGATCGTTTTTAATATAAAATAACTATATTTAGGCAACAGCTTGTATTTAACTATATTATTATTATTATTATTATAAAATATATAATATAAAAAAGCAAATAGTTTGACAAGAAACATAAAGTAATTAGAATATAAATCGAAAACTCGATACCATTAAGCCTTTATTATATAACGGACGGGTGAATAGTGAAACGGTGAACGTTTGGCCTATCCAAGTATTACAGGATGGAAAAAACAAAAAAATAATGAAATTATTTTAATTTTGAATTAAAGTAAATTAAAACTTTTAAAAATGTCTATTTACTATTCAGTTACAACTGGAACTACCTATTAATTCAACAGTAATACTTAATTATTTAATTAATTTGTGTCATAATTAATATTACTTAATTAATTTCTAAAACTTATTGACAAGGAATTAGGTTTCCAATTAATTTAAAAAAAAAAACTTCATTGTCAAATTTTGACTCCACTAGACTAATATGAAAGTAGGATTTGATGGTTTTTAATTTAATTTCAATTAAATTCAATAGCATTTTATTATTTTTATGTATTCATTGGATTGTAGAGATGTAGACATCCGATAATACAAACTGTTATTTGTTTTGGTATGGTTATTTTAAAATAAAAGTGTGTTTCAATTATTATTCCACAGGATATAAAAAATATATGGATAAAACGAAAAAAAAAAAAAATGAAAAGACAGAAAAGTTAAATAATAGCACAGGAAATTTCAAATTATTACCCAATTTTCTTTAAGGTTGTATATAATGCTTAGCAAGGGGAGAAAGTTAGGCTATTTCTTTCTCTTTCTCTCCCAACAGTTTCCATTATGTAGGGTAAATAAACCTATCTCTAGAAAATGTATTTAAACCTTTTGAATAATACATTGACTTAACGACTAAAACTTTATAATGTTGAAACTTATCTTCAGACCAATAACTATTATTACAACTATTAGTAAATCTCAACATATATTAGTTTTGACATCTTTTAAGAGATAATCTTGGTTGTTTTAATTTACTATACGGGCTCTTAAAACGAAACACATAGTAATAATAATGCAGTTAAATGAGTGTAAACAATTTAAAAAAAAAAAAAATTGTCAAGTTAAAATATCTATCGCAGAGTGATCTTTATACCCGTCATCGATTATATAACCTTATGGAGAAGATATTATTTTTAGTTTTTTACTTCTACTTGACAATAATCAATAATATTATCTATTTAAGTATAAAAGAAAAAGAAAATAAGAAGGAAGACCAAAACTTCAATAAATTGATCGTAGTCTCAAACTTATTTTCTACTTTTTTTCACCGATATATCTAAATTATTCTCTTATTTGTTTAAGAACTCTTGTTTGTCTTATTTTAGATTATTGAGTGTGGAATTGAGATATTTAGCCAATTTTTTCAGTTTACCCATTGATATTGCTGATGATAGGACTAAGTGGGATGCCACTTATATATAACTTTACTAATCCATGTATTCTAGGTGTATTTAAGTAAGGGTTAATTAATTAAATTTCGTTTGATAAGATTTTTTAAGGTTAATAACGATGTTGTATTGCATAAAGTATAGACATCAAAGCAAGGTCAGTCTAAAATTGTCTTTAATGATATATAATTTACTTATTTAAATTAGTGATATTTACTAGTTTGTTGTACCAAACGATTGTATAATATTTATGTGGGAAATCTCCATTTGGAAGGTTATGTAATGTTATTATATATATATTCCATTATGTCTAAGAATTTACTATATTATTATCATTTATATTATTTCTCTGAGAAGGAGTTAGTCGAGGGTGCGGTCAAGTAAATAATAAATTAAAATATATTAATTATTTTAAGTTTTGCCGACGTTTCGACCCACTTTGCAGGTCGTTTTCAGGGCTACAAAAGATACAAAACGTATTGAAAATAAAAAATAAATATAAGTATATATATTTTTATTTTTATATATATATTATTATATTTATATATATATTATTATATGTATATATATTATTATTTTTTATTTTCAATATGTTTTGTATCATTTGTAGCCCTGAAGATGACCTGCAAAGTGGATCGAAACGTCGGCAAAAATTAAAATAATTAATATATTTTAATTTATTATTTATTTGACCGCAATCTCGACTAACTCCTTCTCATCTTATATCAACGGTCAACCATCTCTACATCATTATATTATTTCTCTTCTTATTTTTTATATTTTGGTAATAATGTTGTAAAATGAAATTTCTATATTGTAGTAATATTATCATATGTACTATATATAAGCATAAACTCGTTATTATTTGGTTTTGGACACTATATTTTTCCCTCTTCTACTCTCTAACACGCACGGCATTGGGTTAAGATAAAATTTTGAATAATAATGTTTCCACTCTTTTCTTTCTCTTCTTGATATTAATTTATATATATATTATTATTATTATTATTTTTAAAATATATTCAATTTTACAATAGTAGTTTTATGATTGAAAAATAAATCAACCCGTACCATTTGAGGGCAGTGACAACCGTCAGCAGTTTTTTGCCCCTAAACCCAAAACAACAAAAACAAATTTTGAATAATAGGCCATTAGAAAGAAGACAGAATGCTGAACATTCCCTCTCTTGCAGTATTCATGTCCGATTTTTAGTATCTAAAAATTTAATACTCTAATCCATATTAAATAAATAATCTCGCACTCATTTGGTTTTCGATTCTATTTCTTTCCTTTTCGCCATCCCTAACACTGATCCGCATCAAGATGCAATTTTGAATCATAGCCTATTACAGAGAGGACGAAATGCTGATTAATTTCCTCGCATACAGTAAGCATGCCCGATTTTTAGTTTCTGAGATATTTTAAACCATATATAAAAATATTTCAATTAGTCGACTATAGCCGGCTTTACGTGAGCGATAAAATCTGACGGATCAATCTAATTGACTCTACAAAAAAAAGTGCAAAACGCGTCTAAAGAAGTTTACAGAAAAAAAAAATGCGGAACTCCTGTACATTCTAAGAGTTGGCTCTTTCATATATATATTTAAAACTTTGGTAGATTATAGTAGAGAAACTGATATATACATATTTTTAAACTTGGAATATTAGTCGAGTTCCTTTCAATACGCTCCTGGTAAATATATTTCGTACGCCACCGATCGGTGTATGTCAACATCCGAAAGAATCCTTGTGTTTCGTTCGGTCTGTGGCATCCGAATACAACATAAAGTATTTAAATATTCGTAGATATCGATTTCCCTATCAATCAACCAAGATTTGTAAGTCCCTTAAGTAGCTTTGTAAGTACCTTGGAGTGGATAGGACTTCCATATTTCTGTAGTCGGGTTTTTTTTTTTTTAATTCAAATATGTTTTTTTTTTCAAATAGGTTTTTATTTTTGGACTCAAATTATGAACGGATAACATTAATACATGCCATAATTTTTTATGTTTCTTTTAATAAAAAAAAATTAAGGTGTATTAAAATATGTCAACATACTTCATTTCTATGCTTTCCTTCGTTTTAATTAACAGTGAACTTCTGATCGAATCATATTTTTAAATGATTGACTGCCTTTTGAATATGCTGCCATCTCAATTTTACTTGAAGCTTACTTATTAGCTTAGAATATAAAAACGTAGAAACTGGATAAAAGTCCATAGGGAGGTAGAGAATCTCACTCATTAAAGGGATATAACACGAGGTACATGTCCCTTTTTATCTCATTACTAACATCCGTTTTATACTTCATGAATCCATGAATCCATCTTACAGTATCCTACAACATTTTCCATATGAAAATTCTTCGAAACGAGGAGTTAAATTAATCCCCCCTAATTAATTTATTATGAATGGGTTATAAAAACTCCTTAGTACAAATTTGTTTTTCACTTGATTCGAAAGATAATTTGATCACCATATCGAGCAAAACGGTGGCCTACAAAAATATTGGACCGTTTGACCTGTATAACCTCGTTATTTTGATATGTTAGGGTAAGAGGTCCCGACAAACACACTAAAATTTTTATAGGACACATTTTTCCCCGATTTTGTGATCAAATTATCATAAGTGGAAATTGAACAGGTGTTCGTGAGATTTGTACCACATTAAGAAGACAAAGTTACCCATCTATAGATTGAAAACATCCCATTTTCGAGAATGGGTTATGGGCTAAAAAAGTTTTAGATTACTATAAAATTAAACAATTCACAAAGTTTCAGACGTATCTTAATAATTTGATAAAAAGGGGTCTGTACGACTCATATATATGACAATAATAAGACCTGTTTAGACTAATGGAATTGAGCTTTGGGGATTCACTAAACCATCGAATTCCTCTTGTATCCAATCCATACAATCCATAATCCTTCGTAAAATCCTCAACGCTCCTTATTTTGTCACAAATAAAATCATTCTTTATGACATTAATGTTCCATACGTTTCCGGTTTGGTCCAATCCAGATACCCATCCTTCCATAAAAAACTTCAGAACCATCCGAATCCTCTCGTTTCAAACCTGGCTTCCTCCTCGATCACCAGTTTTTTTTTTTTAATTTTACAAAATGGACTAGCAATTCATATTTAAATTTGTACGGATTGCATGCGTTAATATAAAAAAAATGCTGGAAATAAATAAATAATTGCCAATTACAATTTTATTGTTGTTCATATTATTTTTCTAATATGCTAGATCCATTTCCCATCCACTTCGCCGTGATGATGGTTCCTGGGCTTCGTCAGATGCGAATAGAGCAGAGGAGTTTGCTAAACATTTATCCTACACATTCACCCCTCATCCCGAACTCCATCCCAGCCACACTGCTGAAGTTGAAGAATTCCTCTCTTCACCAATTCCTCTCTCTCTACCTCCAAAACCTGTTAACCCCTCTGAGGTCAAATTCCTTATAAACAAATTAAAACCCCGAAAATCCCCTGGATATGATCTCCTCACTTCACAAATCCTCAGACAATTTCCCAAAAAAGCAATCATATTCCTTACCTATCTATACAACTGCATCCTTCGCACAACCAACTTTCCTTTGGTGTGGAAACATTCCATAATCATCCTGTTTCCAAAACCAGGTAAACCTGTTAATAACACATCATCCTATAGACCGATAAGCTTACTCCCGATCCTCTCAAAAATCTTTGAGAAAATCCTTCTCAAACGCATCCTACCCATAATCGAATCCCACAACATCCCTTCTCATCAGTTTGGATTCCGCTCAAGACATTCCACTGTCCAACAAGGCCTTCGTGTTGTGGACCATATATCCTCTGCACTTGAAAACAAGCATTATTGCACTGGTGCCTTTCTGGACGTAGCACAAGCTTTCGACCGGGTGTGGCACTATGGCTTGCTTTTCAAGCTCAAAACCCATTTACCCCAATCCTTATACCTAGTCCTCAAATCCTACCTCTCAAATCGTTCCTTTCAAGTCCGTTGTGACACCGCATTCTCCACTTACTATCCAGTTGAGGCTGGTGTTCCACAAGGCAGTGTCTTGGGCCCAGTTCTCTATATCCTCTTCACTTCCGATATCCCTTCAAATCCCGATACATTTCTAGCTACATTTGCTGATGATACTGCCATTCTATCTTCCCACTCAGATCCTCAAATAGCATCTCTAAACCTACAATCTCACCTCTCTTTGATTGAGCAGTGGTGCAACAACTGGCGCATCAAAATCAATGAATCAAAATGCAAACATATCACTTTTACCCTGCGACGCAGATCCTGTCCGTCAATCCTTTTTAATTCAATTCCACTTCCCTACTCAGACACAGTCCGTTACCTTGGCTTCCTTCTTGACAAAAGACTAACTTGGAACCCACATACCAGACTTAAAAGACAAGAACTTAACCGACGATATGGCCAGCTGTATAGATTACTAAGTAGGACATCCCATCTTTCAATTGAAAATAAACTTTTAATCTACAAGACCATACTGAAACCTATCTGGACCTACGGACTTGAACTGTGGGGAACTGCTAAACATTCGAATATCAAACGCATCCAATCCTTCCAGTCCAAAGTACTTAGAACAATAGTCAATGCCCCATATTATGTCACAAACAAGACCCTACACCATGACCTTAACATCCCATTTGTCCTCGACATCATCCCAACCAGATTCTCAAACTTTCACCAAAACCTTATCCATCATCCAAATCCTCTAGCTCAATCCCTATCCAGCTCCCTTCATTCCTACAATCCTCCACGAAGGTTAAAACGGCAGTGGCCCAGAGATCTCTTGTAAATATGCTTCTGGAGTCCTGGCAATGGCCAGCTTCTCCACTCATGTCCCGAGCGTCTGTGGCTCTAGTGCCCTCTTTCAGTCTCCATTGGCTTCTAATACTAGTGATGCGGCTGGAAAAGTGGCGCTGGGATCTCCTGGAGTCTTGCTTTGCCTTCCACATGTGGGGGAAAAAGCCTGGCTCGGAGATTCTTGGGCGAATGTATATATTGTATATAGGTATGATTGTGTTTATAAGTTTCTTTTTATGTTATTGTTATTTTTTTTTTCTTTTATTTTCTTTCTTCATCAGTATTATTTATTTACTTTTTATATTTATATTTATTTCTCTATTATTTGTATATATTGTTTGAATGAGAACTCTTAGCCCTAATACTTATAGCCCTCCAGTGTCTGATTGTATTATTATTCAATAAATAGATAAAAAAAGAAAAAAAAAATATGCTAGATGTTGGAATATTTTTGTATTCCTAAATGGATGATTTTTAATAAATCCGTATTGAGCTTCCAACCGTCACTTTTATATGAAACTTTTTTTATTCGAAATTTGTAAAACTTTGTGGAGGAAACTCATGCAATGGACAAATTTTCAATATGTACGATCCACGATATAGGATCCCCCAACGAAGGATCCGTTTTACATTTTGAACAATTGTGACAAAATAGATGTTAGTGCGATTCCATATTTAATTACTACAGCTTACTCCAATTATACTTTGATGCAAAATCCATTTCATGCAATTGGACATTTTTCCTTATAACTAATGATTTATCCTCAATGTATTCCGAGTTTATTTTCAACGAATCAAGAATATTAAACTCATTAAAGGGTTTTAATATATAAAGCTTTCCTGTAAAGGAAACAAATTTTAAAAGGTATGGTAAAATGAAAAGTAATGTAAGCTTTTCCAGCTTTTATTATTACTCATTTAACCTTTTTTGTTACACGTGACTCATCTAAATATATAAAAATCAATGTATGTCTGTCTGTTTGACTTTTATGCATTACTAAGCCGTCCATCCGATCGCCATGAAACTTTGGGAAATCGTTGCGTACACTCCTGGGAAGGATTCTGGCATAATATTTCTGTCTTAGGATAATTTTATATATGTAATAAAAAATAAAAATGTAAATATTTTTCTGTTCAAGGCCGCTATTCTCCGAGAGTTCTTCACCGATTGCTTTAAAATTTTGACACAGCGTTGCAATCGAATTCAGGAGTGTTTTTGAATATTTTATTACCATCCGTGCTTTCGCTTCGAAATGTTGGCCGAAAAATGTGTCGTTATAAACTGTAGCGCCAAAACGGCTTTAACCATTTTAACGAATCTTGGCTAAAGTCTTCGCCCTAAAACCCTTTTAATTCTATGTCTATAACATACTTTCCCGAAAACAAGCTGAAAAAAATGTTACGATGAATTCAATATTTTATTTTCCCATAGCTGAAAAAATACATAATTTTGAATCATAATACCCATATTTATCTGAAAGATTCCTGAATTGCCGACAAAACAAAAAAAAAAAAAAAATCATCGAAATCGGACAATTCATTGCAAAATTATACAGTTTTAAATATTTACTACTTTCTCTTCAGTAAAGGCCATTTCCTTTTTTATTTGTTATTGATTAATCTAAATTTTATAATTATTACAGTAATTGGAATTATCATTGGAAGGAGTGATATGATTCTCCTTTTGTAGGTCAATGATATTATACGCTCTTTAGATTCATTTTTTATTTTCCTCCCAATGTATTCTAGAATTAGTATGATATATTTCAAATATTTCATTTGCTATTGTTTAAACATATTTAATTCTTGAGTAATGCTTATCACCGTTTATGTTACTTTTAAAAATCAGTTTTTATTTCAGTTTTTTTAATTTTTTAATAAATTCTTTTCTTCAACATTACTTTGGAATAAGGTTGTGCCATTTGCCGTAGGATTTCTTTCATGAGTATGGTTTATTTTTCCACTACAATTTTTACAACTATATATTTAATCAAGTTATTATTAAGAAGAAGCAAGCAATCAACTATCTTAGGAGAGGTATGCGAAATCTTCTGAGGAAGGTTGGAGGCAGCTCGAATGCACAAGAAATGAACGCTATGATAAATTGTATAGCGCAATTTCAATACATTGCCACATTTGATATTTGAAAATCTTGAAACAGAATCATAAAATATTTTGTGTTGCTTTCAAATACAACTGATGGGCGGTTTAATTAAATAGGTATAGTTTCACCTTATATTTTATAATAGTAGATATATTAAACCACGCGTGTTTTTAAATGCAACGTTGGGCCAAAATTTCAAGTAAGTGGGTTAAGAACTTTCTGAGATTTAAGAGTTTAAATAACCAAACATTTACATTTGCCATAAACATTTTTATTTGCCATAAAATGATCAACACAAAGTTGAACATTAAACAATACATTAAATATAAAAAAAATAATAACAAAATTAAATATGAAAATATATTGCTGGCTTAATATCAAAGGACGGATCTCTGTCATTTTCAGAAAGCGGAGATAATGTAAGTTTTAGTTTTATAAGTTCAATTCAGATTGTTGCTTAATAATAAATTAAATTTTATATTTAATAATAAATGAAAAAATATCCAAGTATGACTTATATATTCATGGAACGTGATGTATAAGGCTCTTCTTCAACAAACATATAGATCTTGAGTAAGAACAATAATGTATTAGTATAAGTTCAATTTAATTGATTAAGAATGACAGCATGTTCACTCAGATGACTAATAATTTTCAAGTTGAATCATGACAAAAAAAATCATTAGAATTAGTTTAAATTGAAGCCATTTTACAGACAAATTTGTTTCCCAACTTTTTAAAAATGACAGATGTCCTTTGGTATTAATCCACTTATATGTGCTTTATATTTTCTTTCTTTTCCTTTTTACCAGACTAAGCCACAGCAGCGCGTGGCCGGGTAAAGCTATTAAAAAAAAAAGGTGAGATATTGAAATCAATATATTCTTTCCACACGTGGCTAATTGTTTTTGAACTCATTTCATTGAGTATGGATCTATTTTCTGGATCCCAGGAGCGATCGCTTGTGATAAATGAGGTAGCAGACATAAGAGAATCTCATATATTGGTTTGATTTGAAATGTTAATTTCAAAATTGAAAACTTTACGGCAACTAAAAAAAATTCATACAAGAAATATGGATATTCTAAAACTCAGATTGTTTCAAATGTCAACTGATCGAGACGGGATAAATTGTTCTTTAAAAATTTTGACGCAGACCTCAAGTCTTGTTTGTTTTATTGCCCCCACAGTTTTCAAGATAATCTGTAACTCTTGCCAAAAGCATTTAAGGTGCCGGAGTTTTAATTTGATACTTGAAATATTTATTTATAAAAATCTCTATCTAATATTTGACGAACCAAACATACATTATTGTCTTAGAACCTTCGAGGTATGTTGAGGCAGAAACTTTTTGATATTTTTAATAAATGAAAAAATATATAAATATGACTAATATATTCGTGTTAGTGATATATAAGGCTCTTCTACAAACAGGTGGATCTTGAATGAGAACAATAATGTATTAGTATAAATACAGGAATATATGCTTTAGTTGCTCAAATAATTAACTGGAGGGATATTTTCCAGCGGGACAAGCTAATCACTCATTAAGTAAATTGTTGCTGTACAATTGTAACGAAAAATGAAATACAAAAAAAAATTAGTTCGTAAAATAATTTTTAGTTTTTATAAATAATAATATTTTTTTTTTATTAACTCGGAGAGGGTTTAATATATAATTAAGTATTAGTTAATTAAGTATTTAGTATTAGTTTAAATAATAAGCAATTGTTTATAATAAGTCTAGTTTTAAGTATTAATTGTAGATATTATTTTTAAGTCAGTGTAACAGAAAACAGCTGATTGGGAGAAAAAAACTAAAGACAGTCCAGAGAGATGGCGGAACCTGGCGAGTGTTGAACCACATTAAGGATTTTGTGTGTAAAATGCTTTAGTTTTACGGTGTACACCGGATTTTCTTTACTATTCATGGAGCTGTGATTATCAGCGACGAGTGCCGCTTGATCTTACAAGTTGGTGAATGAACATTTTCACAACTTGAGGAGATAAATTCTGGAGACATTGAAGACGCTAGTTCGAATAAGTTGCCGCTTCGTCAGATAACTCAATGTGTCAATTGGACAGAGTTCAACCAGTGAGATATTGTAAATATGTACATAGAAGCTTCTTTTTTTATCTATTTTTATTTCCAAATGTTTATAATTGGTATATTGTATAGTTGTAAGTTAATGTTTAGTCCTATAATAATTTTATAATCTTTTCTTTGATAATTAAAGTTAATTTTCTTTTCTTTGTTTTCTTATAAATCTTGTTCATAATTTTCATTTCATTTAACAGTTATTTAAATTAATATAAATGAGTAAATCCATCATTAGTATTAATAATATCCGGTTTTATTTTCTTATTTTTCTTCTATTTTTTTTCATGTTTTATGTATATATTATATTGTTTTTTTAAGGTTTAATAAGGCATTATAAAACCCTATTCGAGGGATTAGGGAAAGTCATAACTAACCAAGTAAGAAGGTTCGATAGGTTAACCAAGTAGGAAGGTTAATTAACATATGTTTTAAACCCCAAGGTTCCGAGTTCGTAGATCACTCCACATCCTAATCTTTTTTTTTTTAAATTAAATTAATTATTTTTTTTTAAATTTTATTTTATGGTTTTAGCTATTTTCCAAATTCAACCAATTAAATAGCTTGGCGCTCGTACGAAAGTTATTAATAATTAATTGACTCTTGATTATTTCATTTATTTTTATTTTTTGCGAACCCTGTCGTATCCACTGAACATCCGGCAACTTTGTTGGGGAAACGATTTTTCTAAATTAAAGATCGTAACACAATTATTACTCAATTTTGTGAGTGGGACCAATATCTTATGATCATTCTGTAAATGGAATTACGAAAATGGCCGAGTGTGTCCGAAAGTATACGAAGGTGACCGAACCGTCTGGTAAGTTCTTGATATCAATTAAAAAGCATCTTTTATGGGATTTCTTTATCCCTTTAGAGCGAGCGCAGCGAGAGGATGTCGGAAGAAGCACTGTAAGTAATTCCAATTAAATCTTGATTTTCAAATAATAACGACCAGTATGGAGTTAGCGGAAGTCCTAAATCGCGATCTAAATAAACAGAGTTTGGACTCTGAACACGTCAATCTTCAGCCATACTCGGAATCCCATTTACAGTGTCATCATGAATCTTGGCGCACTCGTCAAAGTTGTTGTTCTTTAGGGATTAGAGGTGTAAAACCCTAACGTCATCAACGCGTATCTATTCTTTGTCTCTATTAACTCAATACTAAATTATTTAAAAAATAAATAAATAAAAAAATAGATTTTGATTAACAAAGGATTGACTTTTTGAAAATTTATCATCGACCTTACTTTAACTTAATCATTATTTAAAATATCTGATAGTTTTGGTATGAGCCCTAATTTATAACATGGACACTCATGAAAAATGTGGCTGACCGTGAGAATATTGTAGCAGTGTTGGGACATTTTGGTGTTGGCTGCTTACTTATCAGGTAAGAATGTGTCAGGTTCGTATGTCATATCCTCAGTCTCGCCAAGGCAACCTTCTCTCTACGAATAGGGCGGTTTGTTGCGGACCATGATTTTACTGATTTTTTTTTATTTCATTCAATTTTTTTGGAGGGCTCTCGTTCCACATGGATTGCCAGATCACTCCTCAAAGTGGATTGGCGCTTGCAAAGTTTTACATGGTAACTTTAACAATCGTGGAAGAATATGAAGCTCGTGCCAATTGCTAGTGTTGAATGTCTTCATAGTTTTATATTATACGTATGAATGAATACGTTTGCTGATGCTGCTTACATGGCGAATGCATTAGAGAGAAAGATAGTTATTTAATGCCATAGTTCTCACAGGTGTATCCTATGTCCTTCTCTAAATAAAAAAATAAAAAATAAATAAAGGATATAATATGACGTTTTTCCTGTTCATTTTTAAGTAACCATTAAAAAAAAAAAACTTTTTTTATTGACACTGGAATTTTCCATTCAGCCAGTTATAAAATCATATAGTTATTAGTTTTTATAGTTATTCCTATTCTTTATTATTGAATATATATTTATTTATTGAATACAAGTACTACGTGACATTGACATTTCCTCAGGATTGTTGGATGTTAAACATTTCATTTACATATCGTCATTAGAAATTTTTCCTTCGATTTTTATAAGTAGGGCATTATAGAAGCTTTATAATTATATGCTGAAAGGTTTCGTTTTGGTTAAATTTATCGCATTTTTGAGAATTTTAAACTCTAATATGCTGATAGTATACTTTGCATAATTCGTGATTTGTTAAATCTAGTAGTCTTTGAAAGATACGTCTGGAAAAAAAAAATACTATGTCTTTCGATAGGCTTGATCAAAATTCGACTGATAAAACCAACCTATGAAAGACTCCTGATAGTGCTGGGACCATTTATCTAACAAATTTCTTTTAATCATCGAAAAATAATCTATATGTGGCCATTTGATATCTGTACCTTGAGGTAGGATAATAGGAATTATAGCAAGGCGGTCCACCTAATTATTCTCCTAATTCCCTAAATTCATTCATTTTTTATTTATTGATTTTAATAAACTAGAATTTTGATTTACGTCACAACAGTGATATAAACACTAATTAATAAAAATCACTCATATTGATTAAAATAAAAATACGCTCCAGTTACGGTAACAGATTAAATATAAATTTTTAAATATAATACAAAATGAGGAAATGATTCTGTTTTTACGGCAAAAATAATAAGTTGAGAAATGAGGAAAACATTGTTTTAATAACCCCGGATTCATGCTTTGCTGCTTCCTTGCTTCAAACACACCCTAAATCCTTCCCATACTCCCCTCCAGAATAATGAAACTAACTTTGCGAAGCTCGTTCCGTTTAACAATTCATGCATGGAAAACACCACTTTTCTTTGTATTAATAATAAATCTAAAAAAAAAACCTCGTGAAAAGCAGTTAAAAAAAATTGAAAATTAATTATAAATTAGAATAACCTGGAAAGATGTAAAACACTGCATATGAAAACTATATAATTAAAAAGCACACCTGCTTTGTGAAAAATATTCATGAAATTCTGTGTAAGAACGTTTAAAATATGTATTGGCTGATTATCCCTTATACTGCGACAGTAATCTAGTATTTGTGTCCATTATTGCTAAAGAATAACTCATGAAATTGCCAAGATATATCTCCATTAATAAAATAGTTCATACTAATAATAGACACTTAGAAATATGGTCTGAATATAATTGATGTCAAGAAAAGCTTTTTCACATCACGAAATAGATGTCTAAGATCTACCAATATTATGTGCATATACTCATGGGAAAGAGCATTTCAAGGTTTATGTCAGGACTTTATACGGTTTACAACCGGCTCAATAAACCTCTTTAATCTGGGGTTAACTGAGGTACCGATTCTCAGTTACTGTGGAATGGGATATTAAACCGCCTACCACATAATATACAGGATGAGATGTTTCCAATCTTGTGGTGACTGCTTTATTGATCCCGAGTTCTATGAATTGAATAATTCTAGCAGTATATGCAAGTTCACAATGTTTACTATTAGTATGTTTCAACCGAGTATATGATGATTCAAAATGAGCTCGTAGTGCATCAATACCGGAATTTAAAAAAAATATAATATAATATATAATATAAAAATATAAGTTAAAAATTCCACAGTGGCAGGCACGAATGGTTTCAAATTTACTCATTGGTGTGCTGAAAGAGGCTCAACACTCATTTATCTTAGACACAGCACATACTGTCTGAAAATTTTTAAACATTTAAAAAAAAAAAACATGGAGTGTGCTTTAGTCCCCACGATAAAAGTGAAAACATCAAATAGGCTAGATTAATAATATGGGATGTACATTCTAATTAAAAGTCCATTAAAAAGAGGATGCATTAGGATGGACGGGATCCAATCACCTCCCTGCGCAACCGTTGGAATTGTAACATTACTTCCTCACATTGTACTGAACCCAAGACCCGTCATGGATTGTTAGTACTCCAGATTTTATAAAGATGATAAAATGCTGAATATTCCCCCGTTATTAGTCATAGAAACTGAAAAAAAAAAAGAAATGGTTTAATGAACCTCTGACGCTATTTCCAGACGTTTTAAGGCAGATAAGGGAGGGGGAATTTCTCTGAGAGTTGAATTGAAGTGGATCATAACAAAAGTAAGTTTCAAAATTTTCAGAAGGATATGTGTCATCGAATTCTACCTTCTTCCTAAGTCAGACTGACCCTAAATTCCAATCCACTTACTCAAGCTCTATCTACTGCCACAAATCTATATAATCCGCCCAGAAGACTGCTGAGGCACTGACCAAGAGAATTACTGCATTGAGCTGCTTGATATCTTATTATTTCTACGTTAAACGTTTTGTTATCGTTTTATTTATTATTAACTCAGTCAATGAAAATAGTTATGATAGGAGCATTGGCAGTCCCAAGCCTGGATAAATGAGGAGGGTTTATTCATGGCCCGATTCTCCATGAATTATAAAAATATCCCTGTTACCTAAAGATGTATAAATGATGTATAAAGATGTATAAGATGTATAAAAATATCCTCAACGAATCCTCGAATGTAGGATTGATTCACGGCATGGACCTGGGAAACGGACATATAAAATCGGAACCTGCAACGTACATACTTTATATAGAGCTGGTATTGCTCAAGGGTCTCGCAACAGTCTTGCAGTTACCTATTAGCTTATTACTGTAATTCTTTAGAAAGGAAAAACCTGACTGAGCATAAACAAAAATTAGAAGCGTTAAATGCAAAAATATATTGGTTATACCGAATTTTTTACATATAATAACTGAAATTGTCAAGTAACTCTTTTGTCATATTTTTTATTTTAAAAAATAGATTTTTTTGTACCTGCCTTGGTCTTGGTCTTGCAATAGTAGGAAGGTCTTGGTATTGGTCTTGCAAATTGCAAGACCCAGACCGATTTTGTGCAACACTAGTCGTAAAGGCCTCTCTGGAGAAGAACAGGAATTTCAGAACGCTATATAGCGAAAGCTAACGTAGACATGAATTTGGAATTGCATTTATGATCGTGAATCACATAAAATACTCAATCCTCGACTTCCAAGCAATCAAAGAAAGGCTATGCAAACTACAAATTACGGGTAATTTCCGAACATTAGTTTGATTTGTGTACATGCCCCCATACAACAGAAGGACGAAAAGGAGAAAGATATTTTTATGAACAATGGGAAGCTACATAAATTACTTGTCCCAGTCACGTTACGAAAATCGTGTTGGGAGACTTTAATACACAAGTTGGTAAGGAAAAGGAGCTGAGACCTACTATAGGAACCCATATGCTCACACCATATAACTAATGACAATGGATTTAGAATGGTAAGCTTTGCAACTTCGGAATCCATGGCTGTCATGAGCGCTATTTCCCTTAATAAAAATGTTCATAAAAAAACATAGTACTCTCCGGATGACGTTACAGCAAGTCAAATTGATGAAGTGCTGGCATCCTTAAAAAATTATAATAGTGTAAATGTGGGCATGATGTTAACACGGATCATTACCTCATTATGTTGAAACTCCACCAAATGATAAACTGCACTTCAAAGAAACAACAAGTCCGACACGAAGAGTGTAACACAGGAAGCTTAAAGGCAGACGAAACGGAAACTACTTTCTCTAATAAGTTTCATAAGATAGTCATGAGCAGAGGATTGTCTGGAAGACCTTGAACAATTATCAGTGGGTATTAATGATGACTCTGATTTGGAAACCACTCCACCTCATGTAAAGGGAATCGAATACATCATATGTAAACTAAAAAATAATAAATCACTCGGTAATTATGGATTCCGTCCCGAAGCCGCCAGGGAAATACAGGATCTAATAACTCTGATATAGGAAGAGGAGACCATACCTCAGGCTGTAGGAAGGAACGGAATCAGACTGTAGTAGTGCCTGAATACAAGAAGAAGGGAGATTCAAATATATGCAGCAACTATTGAGGGATTACTTTGTTTAACACTGCACACACTATATTTTCTGTTATTCATAGTATTCGTTTCTTGCTTGTTTTTTTTTTTTTTCTTATTGTTTTGTTTTGTTCTGTTCTATATGTGTATACATATATGAATGAATTTTTTATTTAGTATTTATACAATAACAAAAAACAAAAATATCTAAGCTCAATAGAAAAATATTTACGGCTTGGTTCTTGAAACGGTCAGCCGGAGATTGGTCTTGGTAAAATAAGTAATATTTATACAATAATATAAACTAAAACCTACTATGTTAATGTTAATAAAGACAATGTAAATGCTAATAATTACAAAAAAAAATATATAAAATATAAATATCACAATTATGAATAAACAATAAAATTTTAATATATAAATACATACAAATTTTTAATATAGATATTTAAATATAATTTGATAAATAAATCAGACTGATAAAACAGTCTGGTCAGAGACAGCCATCAGTTAACATCTCTCTGTATTATCACGTGTTTTATTTCGTTTAAGTTGCGTTGATTTTTGAATTTTTTTTTCTTTCTTTTTTATCTCGTTAAATCTATAACCATAGATAAAATTAACAGCTCGTATTTCCTCACGGTTCCTCGAAAAGTGAACGTATTTAAGTAATATAAACTATTACAAGCCACGGGACTGTGATAAACAACTGTGCTCTGTAGGATTAAGCACTGCTGTTGGGCTTAGGGATCTTAACAACACATCGTGTTATTGTAAGTAAACTTTATTTACTTCATATTAATATGGCTCAATGCCCGGTATGCAGCAGCACCATCAGTCGCGAAGAAAAAAATATTTTATGTTGCGCTAAATGCAAATTATTATTTCATAGCAAATGCTGTAAACTTAGCGATAAAGAGTTCGAGGCTCAAAAATCATCGAATAAAGTATGGACATGTAACAGTTGTGATCAAACAAAAAAGTTTGCAGCAGGTGGTGAAAACAAGAAGCAAAGTCGCAGCACCGAGCCAACACCGTCAGAAATTCTGGCGGCAGTACAGCGGGTTGAAAAACACGTTAACACCGAAATAAAAAATATTAAAACAGCGCTGGACAAATACGGAGACCTGACCTTTGAATTAAATGCAAGGTTAACAAAAATTGAGAACCATTTAGAGGGACAAACGAAACATTTTGAGGAAATTATATCTGAAAATAAAGCCCTGAAGTCTAAGATAGGTGAATTGGAGGTCAGGCTAAATAAAGCGGAGCAGGGCCTTCTTAATAGATCGCTTGAGATTCGGGGCATTCCGGTTCGAGCGGGTGAGACCCCTGCAGCCCTGGTTACAAGTATTGGGGCTGGCCTGAGAATCAAGCTCAATATTGATGACCTGGACACTGTACAGCGTCGAAGAGCGAAGAAGGACGACCCGCGACCACCTCCCATCATCGCACGATTTGTCAGGCAGTCAGTGAGGGACGACCTGGTGCAGAAACGAAAAGTAAAGCGGGACTTCTCGACGCGGGAAATCGGCTGGCAGGAGAATGACTGCCATCGTATCTATCTCGGCGAGGAGATGACCCCTAAGAATAGGCACCTCTACTGGCTCGCAAGGCAGAAGAAAGCCGCGGGGAAAATAAAATATACCTGGTTCGCTTCCGGCACAGTGCGGTGTAGAAAAGACGACGGCCATCAGGTTGTCCTCATCAACCAGGCACAGGACTTAGACGTCTTCGGATGACGGCTTGAATCTCGTTCACCGTCAAGCATCTACGAACATTTTGGCACGCTCACCGGACCTTCATCGGAAATCTTTTATTTTACATTATATTATCAAGGATATTTATTAACTTATTATTTATATACTTTTTTCTACTCTATTTTCTCTTCACATCATCTAATGTATTTAATCTTTTTCAGCGTCTTTCCATCAAATACCGAATGTCCTCTCCGAAATCCTACTCATGTCTAGTGTCCTAACTTCCTGCCACGTCAACTCCCAATCCCTTTCAGCCCATTATGATGAATTCCTAGAGTATTTTACCCAAAACTTTTACCACATCATCGCAATTTCCGAAACCTGGCTCAAGCCCTACATCCCCTCCTCTTCAGTCTCCCTTCCTAACTACACCCTAATCCGCCGCGACCGGGACAGCCGGACTGGCGGAGGTGTAGCTCTGTACGTTCATACCAGCCTAAAGACCCGAATTCTCCATCGTTCTTCTCCAACCGATCAGCCACAAGTCGAGTTCTTGATCGTCGAAATCTCCTGTAACACCTCTCATCTCCTCTATTCCGTGGTATATCGTCCTCCTCTTGTTCCGTTTGACCCGTCTTTCGAAGCTTCCCTCTTTAACTTTGTGCCCCTTTATTCCAAAATTATCATTTCCGGTGACTTAAACACTAATTTCCTCTCCGACTCCAGCGACAAATCATACCTAGAAAACCTTTTTTTCTCCCTTCATCTTTTTATCGTTCCTTTTTCTGCTACGCATCACACCGCAAGGTCCGACACTTGGTTGGACCTGTACATTATTGATTCCGCTCAAAACCTCATTTCCTCTTCCCAATTACCAGTTTCTTTTTTATCGTCGCATGACCTAATCCAAATATCCTATAATATCCAAACCCCTCCGATCCTACCGAAAACGGTAACTTTCCGGAACCTCAATGGCCTTACTCGGGAAAAAATCTTACCTTCCCTAGAATCCCTAGATTGGAATATAATATATTCCTGTACCTCAATTGATTCCATGGTTGACATTCTCACCTCCAATCTTATTAATATCCTTGATGACCATGCCCCTCTCAAAACTTCCACCTTTCGTCGCCTTCCTGCTCCCTGGATGTGTCAGAAAATTAAGGATCTTCAGAAGAGGCGTGATGCAGCCCGGAGACGCTTTAGACGCACTAGATTGCCTGACGACTATCAAGCGTTCAGGGCGCTCCGCAACCTGACACAATCCACAATCCGACGAGCCAAATCTACCTATTTCCATGAAGCCCTTTCCTCAGCTCCTGATTCCAAATCCAAATGGCTACTCCTTCGTAAACTCTCTCTTTGTGATCCTACCAGATCTCCTCCCTCTGCAGTGCCCCCAGTTTCATCAAATGACTTAAATTCTTATTTTATATCTGCTTCCTCTTCAACTCCTTCATTTCTCCCTTCCTTCTTTCCTCCTGGGACATCTTTCAATGACGCCGATTTTTATTTTTCAGATATTTCTCCCACAGACCTCATATCCACCGTGATGAAATCACACTCTAATTCTATTGGTCCAGATGGCATTTCCGTCAAATTAATTAAATTATGCCTCCCTGAAATCCTTTTGGTACTCCTTTTCATCTACAATTTTTCTCTTCAAAATTCAGTATTCCCTTCCTTGTGGAAAAAAGCCACAGTCCGTCCTTTAAATAAAAATTCTAATCCGTCTTCCCCTGAAGATTTCCGGCCAATCTCAATCCTTTCTAACCTTTCCAAACCCCTGGAGAGAATTGTGCAATCCCAAGTCTCCACCTTCCTTGAACAGTCCAATCAACTTGACCTTTACCAATCTGGTTTCCGACCAGGTTATTCCACACAATCCGCCCTAATCAAAATCATTAATGATGTTCAGTCCGCCATTGATGACAAAAAACTAACCGTCCTTATACTTATTGACTTTTCCAAAGCCTTTGATTCCATCAACCACTCCATTCTCTTTTCCAAATTAAAATCATTATCCTTTTCCCATAGTTCTATCCTATGGTATCAATCATTCCTTTCCCAACGCTCATAAGCTGTCGCTATTCCTAATCAACCCTTGTCTTCCTATCTTACTTTGTCCGCAGGAGTGGCCCAGGGCTCTAGCATATCTCCCCTCCTTTTTAGTTCTTATATCAATGACATCCATAATTCAATCCTTCACTGCTCCCATCACCTTTACGCCGATGACTCCCAAATCTACCTTTCCTTCCATCCCTCAGAGTTGCATGAAGCGTTTGCCAAAATTCAAGAAGACTTGAATCGGATCAGTGCCTGGGCAAACTTAAATGGGTTAAGGTTAAACGCTGCAAAAACTCAAGCCATTATCATTGGTTCCAAACCCCTTCTCAGAGCCAATACCAACATACCTATACTGTACCTAAATGACCATCCCATTACCTTCACCTCCTCAGTAAAAAACCTAGGCATTTTCATAGACCAAACCCTATCCTTGAAACACCATATTGCTCACATTACCCGACAGTCAATTGGTACCTTGAAACTATTCCATCGCTTCCGCCATCTCCTACCCATCTCCACACGTAGACTCCTGGTAACCTCCCTCATCTTCCCCCACCTTGATTACGGCTGCGTGGTGTACGGTGGCCTCTCGGCAGAACTCGGGGAGAGACTGAAAAGAATTATGAATGCCTTCGTTAGATTTGTCACAGGGGCCCTGAGGTATTCCCGTGTTTCGCACCACTATGCTGAATTAGGATGGCTCTTCCCTTCCTTCCGAAGACAATATTTCCTAGGCACATTCCTTTACCAAATAATCAATAGTCATCGTCCGTCCTACGCATACGATCTCCTACAATTCAAATCATCTATCCAAACCCTCTCCACAAGATCTCGTCCTTCTGACCTTTACACTCCTTTCCACAGATCTGCATCATTTAAACATTCCTTCGTTGTCCGTTCCACTGCATTCTGGAATTCCATCCCACTAAAAATCCGCCATGCATCATCCTTATCCACCTTTAAAACCCTCTTATTCCAATTCCTCTTCACAATCCAATCAGACGCTGGTTAAATACATACTATGTTATAAGGATTTAATTTTCTTTAGACATTATTTTTTTCTCTTATTTTTTATTGTTTTGTTCTGTGTTGAACGTGAATTTTCATCACCACTCACTAAGCATTGTGAGTAGATAAAATTTGTTTTCCTTAAGTTCTAATTTGTTATTCATGGAATGTATTTCAGTGAAATGTATTTTATTTCTAATTATCTTCAACATACTTCTCGCTATGTGTATGTATATACTTTATTTTATTTTCTCTTCTCCTAATCTTTACGCATAATCACTTAAATATCTTAGGGAACATATGTATATCATTATTTGTTTTTTTACATATTTTTTTGTTTTAGTTTTTACAATTTCTTTCCCTACATATTAACAGTTATTATTATTTTTTTAAATTTTTATATTCCATCACTACTATGCTTTACCTATAAAATAGATTTTACTTTCCTTATAATTTCATTCAGTGATTATTATGCAATTATTTTAGCTCCAATATTGTAGTACTGAACCCCTATTACCAAACTGTCCTCGTTAATTTATCCTAAGAGCATAATTAATACTTAATGTATTACATGTATTTTGTCATTATTCATTGTAATAAGTCTTTTGACCAGATTTGTAGTTAATATATATGAACAATACTGTCATTCTAAAGGGACCTAGTCCCAGAATAAAGATGATTTTTCTATTCTATTCTATTCTAAATATTTTTTTCGGCTTCAACATTATTCATCAATTAATAATTAAATTCTTGGCATAAGGCATATCTACTTTACAATAATAGGATAGATGTAACCAATTTATTCCATTCAAATGTGCAATTATCTTCCCTAATGTCAGGCAGTCTTTTCAAAAATATCTTCTGTGAAGTTCCGCCAGAACAGGACATACACCAAGCTAATGCACGATGTTTTCTATTTCATTCATATTACATAATGAACATAATTTATTATTTGTTTCGTAATATACTCTACAGTTTTATTAATACACTCTAATTTTGTTAATTCTCCTCTGGCCTTAAATATCCATCTTATCATCGTAATTCTTATTGAAATAATTGTATAATCAAAATATATTTGGTATTGATTTGTTAAACGTTTTACCTCTTTATACCAGCCTATTTCTTTTTTAATTATTTCTTTTGCTATTATTTTGGGTAATCTATTATCCGAATACTGCATAACTCTACATATATTATTATGGCACGCTTTTATATTTTCTAGATACAACGGAGTTAATTGCGTTTCTATATGCAGATGTATATCTGGGTAAATTTAATATATTTTTAATAAAATAGTACTGAACTTTTTCCACTTCTTTATATTCACAACCCTTCTCCCACCACACCTGTGCACCATAACCTATAATTGATCTAACTGCAGCTTTGAAAACTTTAAGTTCTGCATTCAAATTTATTTTATTATAATTAAATAGCTTCTTCCATAATACATTAATACTGATCATTGTTTTACAGATTTTTTGATGAAAATCCGTACTCATTGATAAATTTGGCGTTAATAATATCCTTAAATACTTGTAACAATTTACTATCTGTATAGTTTGTTTATTAAATTTCCAATTTTCATTTTTCGCCAGTTTCCGTTTCCCTCCTTTTCTAAATATAATAATTTTACATTTATTTAAATTTATATTTAAATTCCTCGTCCTACAATATATTTCCAAATTATTTATCATCTCTTGAAGTACAATAGGGCTTGTGGCCAAAATTACGATATCATCTGCATATGCTAGCATTTTAATTCTTTTGTTATCAATTGATAATCCACCTCCCAAATAATTCTCTAAATCATTGTTATAGCAGGAAAACAAAATTGGACTCATAATACATCCCTGTTTTAGTCCTCTCTCTGTTTTGATACTGTTCGTTAATGCATTACCTATACAAATTGAGCCTTAAGTATCATCACACAATGCTTTTATTAAATTTATAATCTTTGAGGAAACTCCTGCTTCATATTCTTTTTAAAAAAGTGCGTTTCTGTCCACATTGTCAAATGCTGATGAAAAACCTACATAAAATGCATAGACTTTCCTCCTTTTGATACTCAAATTCAAACTTGCGATATTAATGAGATTAAATATATAATCAATGGTTGAGTAATTTTTACGGAAACCAGCCTAGCATTCACATATTATATTAAATTCATTTTCCCAATTTATTAATCTTTATTAATCGAGTTGTTGAATATTATGCCCCTATAATTTGTTTTTATATATGGGGAATATAATTAAACTTTTGAAACTATTGGGCATGTTAGCTGAATTAAAAAGTTTATTGAATGTATTAAACACTCATTTCAAAAAATTTATTGGTGCATATTTATAAAACTCAACCAGAATACGGTCAGTACCTGGTTCTTTATTTACCTTAGCCTTATGCAAAACTCCATTTAGCTCTGCCAGGGTAAATGGATTATCTAAAGAATCGTTTTCAACTAAAGGTGCAGCGTATTGAATAGATTGCCCCGTCAAAGGGTTATTATACAAATCTCGAAAGTGTTTGATCCATTCCTTACATGAAATATTTTCTCCAAATGTTAAATTTTTGTTCCTAAATTTATTAACAAGTTCCCAGCATTGTTTCTTATTAGTAACAGATTGAAGTTTTTCAATAATATTTTCCGTATATCATTTTCTGTTTTTCTCACATCGGTCTTTATACTTTTTATTCGCATCTATACACACTACTTTGTCATCTATGTCATTTGTTTTATGTTAAGTATTTAATAGCCCAAACACTATTCTTCTACTTTTGCCACATTCTTTATCATACCATTTATTTTCATTAGTTTTAAAGTATTTTTTTTGATAATTGGACTTTCCCTCAGCACTTTTATAATAGTTTTGTAATATATTTGAACGTATCTTTAGGCGAATCAATAGAACTGCTTATTTTTTGTACACTATTTTCTAATTTTTCATGGTACTTGTATCTTATTTTTTTCTTTCCACCTTAATTTTGGTAGTAATTTAGCATTTTCTATTGACTGTTTTTCTCCTTTATTTAATTCCAAATAGGCTATTAGGGGCAAATGGTCCTAAATTGAAATATTTTATAATAGGTATAATATTTTCTGAAACACAACAGTAATCATTCACTGACTGACTTCTCTTACCAATATATATATATATATATATATATATATATATATATATATATATATATATATATATATATATATATTTTTTTTTTTTTTTATTATTATTTTATTTATTATTTTTATTTTTTTTGGTCCTCCCCTTCCTCGCCCTTAAGGCTATACGGGGTTTTCCCAGGCAAGGGAGCGTGGGCGGAAATTCACTCCCTCGTCACCGGAACGCGAACTCGTGAGTATTTCATATCATTTAATTGATATATCAGGTTGCCGGGCAACGGCGGTGCTGTGCACACGCATTAGCCCATTCGGCTACCCCGCCCACAACTCTTACCAATATATGTGAATTAGCCAAGTTCATCATTTTCTGTTCTAGCATTAAGCACAATTAAACCAGAGATTGTGAGCAATTGTAGTATTGTTTTCCCTTATTTCTATGAGTATATTTAATTATTGTCTTCCCATTTAATAAATATTTTGTAATATGTTGTGATACACCTAAGTGACCGTTGAAATCACCGATTAAGATGAAATTTTTTTATCATTATTTTTCTAATAAAAGGTTATCAATCTCCGAATAACCATGCTCTTTATTTAACTCTGCTCAAAATGATATCATTACTGTTAATATTTAGTTTTATCACATCACATCGCGAGATATTTACAAAATCAGCCATTTGTTTTTATAGTAAATCTAATTTAATACCCATTAAAATTCCTCTACTAGCGTGACCATATTTTACATTTCGGGTATCGCTTATCAACGATAATTTATAATTTTTAAAATAGTGTGAACATTTTATTTCGTCCCTTTGCTCTACAAACGTTTCCAATAATATAATAATTTCAAAATTCTTTATATAATTAAGGAAATCTGGCTTCAGTTTATTTTGCAGCCCGTTAATATTATATAATACTGTTTTTAAATTAACTGTCTCATCATTTACATTTAGCCTAGAGGCGACTGGGAGATGGTGGGGGTGACGTATTGATATCCCCTAGTCGCTTCAATCTTCCTTATAATTCTGGCTTCCTAAAGATCCTCCATATATATATATATATATCACATAAATATGGATTCCTTAATGTCATATTTGCTCATTATCATTGTAGATAGCAAATATATCTGTATGTCATATAATTTATTTTTAAAATGTTTCGATGGATAAACTTTATCTCTATAGCTAGCACACGCTCAACTGAAAGCCCTAGTAAAAAGGTTGTTATCTATAAAAACGTTCTTCATACAACCATTCTTCCACTCCATCCATCACGCGGAACTATACTCCGCTCGCTAAATTAAACAGAAACAAAGCGAAGCGTCGGCATTGTCCTTCAATCTCTAAAGCCGATGGTCCTCTTTCATACTAAACCCTCCAAATCCATCTCTAGAGAATTTGTTTTAATCTGACCCACAGATGTTAATCACGATTACAGTTCTGACTCAAAAACGTCAGATAAAACTATTAAAAAAAAAAAAAAAACTACTTACACATGTTGGCTTTTGTGGTTCTCTTTCTGTCACGGCTGAAAGTAACTTTAAGTAAAGAACAATGTCGTTGCCTAGAGCAACCTGGTCGTATTTACCAAACTTTTTTTCTTCGGATTTTCTCTTATACTAATGTAGGGTATTACTTGATAAAAAAAGCAAATTGACTTTGTATCAAAGACGTAAATTTTATAAGCATCAGATTAATATCGGAAGCACAATATAAATATCAAAAAAAAAAGTTTACAAAGGCAGGTCGCAGTCAGTGGGTCTTTGATTTGATTTTTTTTCTTTGATTTTACACCAAAAAATATTGGACTCGTGTTCCTTTGTTACGAAATTGTGATATACTCTAAACGACTCTACCGATCCAAACGAAAATTATTAGGTATTCAGTGTCGAATAGACTACAGATAACGGCATAACTCGAACTTTGTTAACAAGTATAACAAGAATCCAAGATAAAAAATAAATATGTTTCAGAAGATTTTCTTTATTTATATGTTATATAGAAATAAAATCTTAATGATATTGATAAGGGTCGGAAGAGAAATAATGTAACTAATTGCTATGTACCTGACTTCGCGTTTCTACGGCGAGTGTGGGATCCCAGGAACCGCATTAATTTCTATTTAATGTATTTAATACTTATATTTGTTCTTATATCGGTTCCAGAAGGGAAGCGGTCAACAGAAGAATATACGAATTGTGTATTTAAAGGTTAGATACCATAGACCCTCTACTGTAGTATCCTAGATTGATTAATATACTTTTTATTGAATTCCTTTTCGAAAGCTATCGTGTTTATAAATTTACTATTTGTTCTATAACTAATTGGTGGCATGGGAGATTGTAAACTTAACAAGAAGATTTAATAACTATATAAAGTTAATAGCTTAAACAAAATATAAGTGTTTCCTTAAGGTGTTCTTAAGTGTTTTTTTGCCGCTTACAAAAGGTTGCACTCAACAGTGGGGCGCTACTCTCCCTCAGGCAACTCCACGTGTTAGCACTTATTATTCAGACCTATTTATTCCTGAAAACCCACATACTTAAGTGTTTTATTGCCAATTACAAAAGGTTGCACTCAACAGTGGGGCGCTACTCTCCCTCAGGCAACTCCACGTGTTAGCACTTATTATTCAGACCTATTTATTCCTGAAAACCCACATACTTAAGTGTTTTATTGCCAATTACAAAAGGTTGCACTCAACAGTGGGGTGCTACTCTCCCTCAGGCAACTCCACGTGTTAGCACTTATTATTCAGACCTATTCATTCCTGAAAACGCACATACTTAAGTGTTTTATTGCCAATTACAAAAGGTTGCACTCAATAGTCTGTCAGTTACTCTCCCTCAGGTACCGCCCATCATTTAGAATATATTTATTCCTTTGAATTTATTAAATATATTCCACAGGTGATCCTTACAATTCATAGCAATATATATATATATATATATCAATTCATATATATATATATATATATATATATATATATATATATATATATACACAAAGATCTTCATGGTTTGTTGTGCAAACCGAAAAAAAAATTATATATATATATATATATATATATATATATATATATATATATATATATATATAAAATATATAAATTTTTTTTTCGATTTGCACAACAAACCATGAAGATCTTTGGCCGCGAGATGTTGTCTCCTTACAGAAGTGTGAGATTTGCGTGAGCTCAGAAAGCCTGGAGGGGGTCACCCAACTTGCCGTTGCTACGAATCATGGTTTCCATGGTGCAGCGGCAGACCAACCGTAGCTCCATAGCCGATCCCTTTGTGGCCAATCTGGCAGTGTCCTTCCCACCGACTCTATCGAGTTCAAGGACAGTTCAAGACAAATCGGTCTAGAACTATGGATTATGGTTGCTCGGAATCACCAGGCGCACGAGGATCTATATTTCGTTCCCCGAAACAGACTTTCCATGGACCGAACCTCATTGGACTATTAACATCCTGGTAAAACACATCCCGATTCCCGATTTAAGTACACGGGGTAGGGTCATCAGTCCTAAGCCCAGTCGGTGTGAGTTGCCTCCAGTAGGCTGATGGGATCGAAGAAAAAAGAAAAAGGAGAATACATATATCGAAAATCGAAGATCACTTACTTTTTTCTTCCTGCATATAAATGATCTTCAATTTTCAGCCATGATGATGCCTGAATTGGTGAAATCTTGACATTATTCATCTTTATGTTGGAGACTCAAGGCTTTGCAGTTTTGGATTTTTCTATTTATAACATAAATATGTTATGTCCCTTTTCTATCATTATGCTTATTTTAGTAATATTTCGATATTTTAGCCAAACAAAAATTATAATCTAACACATTATATCTATCCTTACATCATATTTAAAAAAAAAGTGATGCAAGGAGATTTTACCATTAATTTTCATATCGTTCACAGATTGTATGGAAATAATGTGCATAGGAGTTGGTGAAGTTAAAAAAAGTAATAATAAGGAATATTTTGGTATTTAAATCAAATAAACTAACGCATTGTATCATATCCTAAGTGCTACATCAAGAAGTGTTCATGCCTTCAAGAGTAGTTGATAAATCTTTCTGCCGACATTATGTCTTATCCTAGGTATCAGCAAGGCTCTTTGTCTTAGAGTTGTTGGGGGATTTGAGACAATAAATGATCTGACAAGTCTTGGCAGAGGATAAAGAATGATATAGCATCTTTCGGGAATTGTTTGCAACAGCGGCCACAAATAAAACAAGCTGATGGAAAGTAACAACGTGATGTCATAAAAAAAGGATCTAAATTTGAAATCAATAATAAAGTATAATTTACTATAAAACTCATTAGTATTTATGGAATTTAAGATATACTGAACTATCATACACAACGACAGAAATATCGTGGATAGAAGAACAAATTTTGGAAAAATTTAGGCAGTAGTCGTTTAAAGGTATAATGGATGTAAGTAGGTAAAAGGGGCTCTTCAACGGTCAATTTTATTGACAGTATTATTGAATTATTAAATAATACTGACGTGTTAAGGAGATTGAAGCAGATAATGGAGGAGTAAGGTCTAATACTGACACTTCATACATCATTATTTAATATGAATAATGCTGGTTGGTTAATATTTAAAATCCTACTGATCGTGAATAGAATTTTTTTTCACTGATCGTTCGTCATTACGCATAAAGACTGGTGGAGGATACACAATATTTTCTTCTTGTTAAGGGTCTAGTGTAATATATATATATTTTTTTTTACATTAACATTTTTGTTGGATCCCATAGGAAAACATAACCCAACTTAAACAAAAGAACATTTTAAATTTTATTTATGAATAAAATATTCAGACGAGTATTAATTTATTTCTGAGAAATATATTAGTTTAATTTTTGACTTTTTTATTTTTCCAAGTTTCTGAAAATATAAATGAATTTTAGAAATTGGAAAAAGTATATTTTATTTATTATTCGTATTATGTTTTTAAAAATATCATATTATCTATTGTTTTATTCTAATTCTGATTCACTCTTAAACACGACTAACGATGATAATAAAACAAAAATGATTAAAGAAATTATTAATATAAACTTCAGTGCTTCGAAGCTTCTTAACTTAGAAAAACTCCCCTGGAACATTTTATGTTGGCTTGTGCTCTTGAGTCGATGTTTTTTTAGCAAATAGAAACTAGTAAATTTTTTGTTTTATTTAATAAATTTATATGTTCGAACCTATTTCTCTTCATGTTCCAATTATTTTCTTTCAAACCTATTTCTTATATCTTCTTATCTCTCTCTCTCATATCTTTTAATATTTCTTTCTACGGTGCTGTTTGGTACTTAGCCCTCACAACCATATATCAGAACTGGCTTTATCACGGTATTGTACTCCCTTAATGTAGGATTTCATGAGATTTTTCGGGATTGCAGTAACTTTGAAGGAAAGAAGAAAGCTCTGTTCGCGCTGGTTATAACAGCGTATGCTCTAGCCTATTTCCAACCATTGATTATTCATTGTGGTTACTGTGGAGTCTAGGTATTTGAATTTGGCTACTCTCAGAAACGTTTGTCTTTTACACAAATTCTGTTATTGGGATGGAAATCCTTAATTGTACTAATTTACTATTTCTTCAAGAGTGGTACCCTATGCGACCAACTAGGATCAATTGTAATATTCATATTATACTTAATATACTGACATAAATTAATTGATTACTTTATTTTTCTATTGTAGACATAGGTTGCTTATTTAAGGTGTTATCATGTCAACTTTTTAATGTTATTAAACCATTTTCGGATGCAAAAGAATCTTCTAATCTATTATACCAAGAAATGAATGAAACACAACAGAAAGGTAAAGCAGTACTGTAAGAGACACCGGCACCTCTCTCTCAACTGCATAACTCTGGCATCGAAAGTTGAACACTACATGGGGCCGGGGTGACCGAGCAGAATAACGCGTGTGCACAGCATCGTGCGTTGCCCGCCAACCTGATAACTGAAGAACAATTACAGTTTTCAATCGATCAAACCGAGTTCAAATCTCGGTGCCCAGGTGGGACTTTTGACTCGGCATGATTTTTCCACCCTCTCCACGGGTCCCATAAAAAAAAAAAAACGTTTAGCGTAATTGGCAGGGAATGGGAGACAAAAGAAACAAAAAAGTCAAAAATACATAGTCGCAATTCATAGAACGATGGTTTCTCATTATCGTTAAATATTGGAATTTAACCAGACAGAAGACTTATAAAATTTAAATAAAAATATACCGAATAGCGACAAGTGTTATATTTCCCACATAAATGTATATATTCAAATTCAGATTTGGAAAAGATCTATCTAGGGTTCAAGAAGGGGAGAAGAACGAAAGGACAGAATGATGTATGAAAAAAGCTTACTTTTAAACAAGGTTTGAAATCAATAATTATTTTTCCACAAAATTGTGTAATAATTTTCTAATTTAAAAATCTTTCCTGATTTATAAATAAAAATTTTAATCCATCTTTGATGTTTATTGATTCCATTAAAAACAATAATCACTTACTGAGTTATACATATTCACATAAATAATAATGATTAAATTATGATTTTGAATGTTTTGATTCAGGAACTAAAAATCACCTTTTACACACAAATTAATATATTAATATGTATGTTTATGTTATTAATGTACACATTTTTTAATATTATATTTCTGAAATCGCGTTAACTGTCCACGCGGCACCTGAACTATATATATATATATACATATATATATATATACATTGCTATGTGTTGACCATATCAGAAAATAATCTTTATAATTATTATGAGGTGCTCAAAGCGAAGTGGGAATATGCTGACACTAAACAAATCTGATGACATAAAAAACAGCTTCAAGGGGGAGAGCAGGTACATAAGGAGAGGTCTAGGAAAGGCCGTTCCTCAGAATAACTGGTACCTAGTAGCGGCTTAAATAACTGGTTCCCTTTAGGGTGTTACCAGCTATTGTGAAGTTATAGGGTGAAGTTAAAGTCCAATAAAAACCACCCTTGCCCCACCCTGAATATTTGTATAAAACATTCCAAGAATTAAGAAAAGAGGTCTTATGTATTTTTCCGAGCCTTGGGGACTGAAGTGGCATCTACCTATAGTGGGACTTACACAGATAGGCGTCTTGGCCGAGTTTGGATCTGGACTTTGACTGGACAAGAGAAGAATCAACAGATGCAGCGAAGCAACCTACTAACTACACCACGTCATAAACCATAGCTAAGTTTTATTCCCAATAATAAATTTACCAATGTTAGAAACTTTCATGGCAATATTTCAAAACAGTCCATCTTAAATCACAGTCACTGATTAACTTCATTGAATCATGTATTTAGTTTGTTGTAGATATATTTCGTATATATACTCTATTAAACGTAGATAAAAAATAAATCAATTTTTTCAGTAAATGTTTTGTTTTAATTCTGCCACCCGTTTATATCAAAATGATCACAGGTAATGTTGGTAATTAGAAATCATGATAAATACAAACCAGCCTGTGAGAAAATAAATCCAATTAATTAATCCGGAACCAATTAATATATTATAAATCCAAATTTCTGTTACTAATTTTTATTATTATTTTTTACTAAACATTTCTGGGTAATCATCATAAATAATTATCCAGTGGCATCCCGAATAAATTTCAATCTCCAAAACATAGCAATATATTTCTAATAAATTTCGAAAATAAAAATGATCTGTTTTTAAAGAGTTGGCAACAATATTCTCCACCTACTATTCCAGTCTCAAAATGTATCATAGACATTAAAAAAAAATAGATTTCTGATTTAAGAAAGTATTACTCCAAAATTATTAGTATTTTTAACAGTAAAAAAAAATTGTTGAAAAATAATGATCAAGATATGATTTCTATCACTTATGGTCGAAAAAAAAAATCGCTCTTAATAAATATTAACAAATGATTTTTTAAAGTATCATAAAATTTTAATCCAATTTTTTTTTTTTTTTTTTTTTTTTTTTTTTTTTTTTTTTTTTTTTTTTTTTTACACTTTCTACCAATCTTCCCTGGCTTTAGTACCAGTGATGCGGTTTACAGAGTAGCGCAGGGATCTCTTGGAGTTCTGCTTACCCATAGTTGGAGGGACAAGCCTACCTCTGAGTTACCTCGGCTGATTGTAAATTGTTTAAATAGTTATGTATGTATTTTTGCTTTTTTTAATTTCTTTATTTTTGAGCTTTTTTATTTTGTTTATTGTATATACCTTTTTGATTATCATCTAGTTGTTATTTTGCTAAATTTGTATTTATTATTATTGTTATATTTTTCATATACTGTGAATGTGATCTTACCTCACTATGTTCAAATGATAGAATGTTGTAATATTGAATAAATAAATAAGATATTTTATTTGAAAATTAATACATTCTGCCGCATTCGAGGTAATTGGCATTAGGGCTACGATTAACATTCACACAATATATACATACAAATGATAACTAAAATAGAAATAAAAGAAAAAGAGTTGTGGAAAGTAAAATAAAAAAAAAATTGACATACATACTTAAAAAAAATAAAAAAGAAATTGAGAGAAACTAAATGAAATTGAAATAAATAAAACTCATTCACACCTATATACAATATTTACATTCGCCCAGGGGATTCCAAGTCATGCTTTGTCCCCCAAATGTGGAAGCCAAAGCAGGACCCCAGGAGATCCCATTGCTTCTCTCTCAGCCGCGTCAGTAGTATTGAATGCCAGTAGAGACTGATGGAGGGCGCTAGAGCAATAGACGCTCAGGACTTGAGTTTAGAATTTGGCCGTTGCCAGTACTCCAATATATACATATTTACAAAAGGTCGTGGGGTCAATTCCGTTTTAACCTCCGGGGAGGATTGTAGGGATGGCTGGAGCTAGATAGGGATTGTACTACAGAATTTGGATGATGAGTGAGTTTCTGGTGAAATTTGGAAAATTTGTCTGTTACATAGAAGGGAGCATCGACTATTGTTCGGATGACATTAGACTGAAAGGATTGAATGCGCTTAATATTAAAAGGTTTTGGTGAACCCCACAGCTCTAGTCGTAGGTAAAAAAAAATAAATTATCGATTTTAAACTCTGCTTTTAAATTCAGCCACACGGTTCTGAGACAATTTATGCTCTCATATAAAAGAACGTTGTAAAACTGAATCAAAACCCGATCGTAAGGATCGGCATGGTAGAAACATAAAGCTCTTGTAGGAAGGGAGCAAATATGAGGGGATAACAAATACCTAGCTATCCTGCTTAGGGCCATCTTGTGGAAGGTGGGAGGTAATGGGGCGGATGGGTGCCGATATTTCCCGGGGGAGTGTCATGGGATGAGTGCTTTTGTGAAAAATGGTAGCGTGAGTCCAGCTGCCCTGGAGAATCTGTTCCCTCCCTCACCGATATGCTAATTCTGCCCCGGCCTCGCTATGGTTACTACCTCAGCACTGTGTTAGTTCTCTTCCGTCATATATTTCTCTTTTTCTAGCAAGATTTTGAAAGAACTTTATAACCTGTATCGGATTTGTTTGAATGTGGACTGATTTATAATTAGAGCTATAATCGAATTCCTGATCAAATTTATTAAAGAGTACATTTTTTTTTAACGACTATTATCAGTGAAATTCAAAACTTCGTACATAAACCGTGAAACTGAATTTAATTGATAACATGATGGAACAAACGACCTTTTATTTTCAATAATCAAACATTGTGATCGACCAAAAAATTGAAAAACATAACCCCCTCTCAAAATGTGAGGTTTCACGTTTCAGGATGCGTAGAATTTGAAAAACAAATAAAAAAAATTTGTCCGTTCGCCGTCCTCAGAAACTACTGGACCGATTTTTTTAAAATTTGGATATAAAATTAGAGGTCACCCGAGGATGATCCTCCTTCATCGACATTACTATCCGCCTTTTATTTTCGAAATGGCGGCCGAAAAATCTGCGTTACTATAGATTGTAGCTTCTAAACGAATGTACCAATTTCAATGAAACTTCGCTAAAATCATTTCCTCAACGCCCTTTAACTTTATCTGTATAACATACATCAACGAAAAGAAGCTAGAACAAAAGTTACGAGGGATGGTAAAATTAAATTCCGATTAACTCAAAAAGTTTACCTTTTTTTGTCGATATTGTGATAAGATGTTTCAATGTTATTTAAATTGACTAAGAAATGAAGTTTCGTCGAAATCAAATCACTATTAGTTGAGATATCGCAATTTTTAAATATTTACGGTTTATTATTTTCAATAATCCATTCATTATGATTAATTCATTGTGATCGACTAGTTCTTTCTTGTTTCTTTTTTAACAGTTATTATCAGCGAAATTAAAAAAAACCAAGTGTAAACGCGAAACTGCATTTTAATTGATAAAATGATAAAACAAACGACTTTTTTTTATATTTAGGTCAATGTCAGTAACAGAGTTTGGTGGTGTTCTGTAAAAATGTATCCATAAATACAAATGTAGTATTCAGTTTTAACTATGTATTTTTAATTGTCAGGCTCTTTTAAACAAATACATATGTGCTATGTTCCTGGCCTCGCCTTTCTACAGCGAGTAAGGGGTTCCAGGAATCGCATTTATTTGTATTAAAATGTATTTAATACTTATAATTGTATTGAAATGTTAGATACCACAGACCCCCTACTGTAGTATCCTAGACTGAACCATATAATTTTTATTGGATTTCCTTTCTAAAGGTTTCATGTTTTTAAATTTACTATTTGTATTTATATCTAATTGGTGGCATGCAAGGTAGAATGTAAACTTAACACGATGGTTGATTAACTAATATATTTACAAATTTATTTAACCAAAACATATATACAATAATGAACAAACCTATATACATAATAATAGTTGAAAATCATACTAAAGGAGAATGCTTGATTAGATTTACATGTGTTCTATTGATTTTATTAATTAATGATTTATGGTTGCCAACACAAATTTACATCTGTATAACTAAATGAGGGTTATTACCTAGCTGGTGAGGGGTGTTGTTGTTATCTCTAGCTGTTCTGGCTACCTTTCTGGAAGCTCCGTCGATCTGGTCTTCAAGTCTTCATCTTTGATCCCTCCGGCTGTCTTCTAGCCTGAGTCCCAGCTATCAGTCCATATCTTCCTCTCTCCGCTTCTCCTGATCAAGTCCTTCTCGCTTCCTTCCCAGCTTGAAGTCTCCTCCGCTGAGTCGCAAAAAGAAGTCCCTTAGTCCTCGTCCTCTATTTCCCACCTTTCTTCATCCCACTCTCTTTTGGTAGTCTTCTCTGATTGGCTGAATATTCCTAGCCTAAGGGATGACCACGCCCTCTCCCCCAGGCCAAGGTAAAGCAGCAGGTACAGATTTACGTATTTCTGGTCTAAGGTGTGAAAAGGGATCCTGTTTAAACACTCAGTTGTCGGTCTTGGTCGGTGGTTCTTAAGGGTTTTTATTACCACTTACAAAAGGTTGTCCTCGTGGGTCGTTACCCTAGCTCAGGTACCCAACCGCCAGATGTGAGCACTTATTATATTTATTTTTTTATACATTTAAAAATAACTAAATGAATCCACCGGCAGTCTTTACAATACATAGCATATGAGTTGCTTTATATCAAAGACGGACATCTGTTATTTTTTTTAAAGTTGATAAAAAGGAAATTTTTGTAATATAGATTCAAATTAGAGCAATTCTATTTTTTTCCGTAACTCAACTTGAGCATTCTTAAATAAAATTATCAAAAACAGTCTGAGTGTAACCTATAAAATAAAAATAACTTTTCCCTACTTTTTGAAAATAGTCTCGGTATTTGATATCTATGCCCCGGAGATAAATGACACCAAGTCCAATTTTTAATTAAATGATTTAGTAGCTGATAAATAAATTTTAACAGTTCAAAGTTACGGATAATTGGCTCCATGAACAAATACAAAATGGACAAGGCATGATTTACTTCCAGGATACAGGAATGCAGTCTCTCATACACTACTAGGTATTCGATATTCATGAATCCATCAGTATCCGTGTAAAGTAATCATGAATACATTCGGTATTCGTTGTAGGTGATAACAATAGCAAATACTTCTGAAATAATAATAACTCTTAAAATATCAAAATAACTCTTAAAACCGACCATGAAATTAATCATTCGTTTACAGATTTGTTTAACGTTTTACAATTATTGTATGTTGTAATACATTATTTGTAATTAAAATACTAGGTTTTTAAATCGTATCTATTTTAGCAAAGATTATGTAATCTCATGTGCAAAATACCGATTATAACACAACAATAGATCTCTATCTCGCAGACAGCCAACCAATTTATATAAAATTGATAAGCGAGTGATTTATATTCAAATCGACAGTATATTAAAAAACAACTCTTCAGACATATTGATGGATTGTCATATCGAAAAAATCCGAAAAACGACCGGTTCATCATAAAATTGGTAGTTTTATCAAAAAAGCAACAATCAGATAATATAATTGTAGACCTCTGTATCTAAAATATACTACATTTAAAATAAATCTATACCCGAACAGTTAATTTTAAAATTATACATTTGAGAAACAGGCAATTTCTTTTTTTCTAATTTCAAACATTCAAGAAGAATTAAGAAGCGCAACTTCCGTCTATGTTCCGAGCTTGCGAGAAACCACATTAAGTACAAGCCATTGTAAAGCGTAAAATATCGTTGACAGCGGCCCATGTATTTCTTAGATAAATGACAGCGAATTCGTTTGTATTTTAAACTAAGCGTTCTACTTCAACAAATTTCTGTTATATCCATAGTGTTCGGCACTGGTAGATAAATCGGACTTTTGATTACTGAATATCCTTATACAGTTACAGTTAGTATTATGCTCTAACGGCATATTTTTTTTCATATTTTAGTGGCATATATGAATATGCCATTGAAATTCTTGAGTCCAAATGCGAAATTCTTAATTAAAAACTAACTAATATATATTATATTTATATTAGATAATATATTATATTATACTTATATTTACAGGACATAAGATGTTCCTTTAGTGAAATGGATAGCCCTTATGCTAGGTGAGCAAAATTATATTGGACTGCAAGAGTACGCATGGCTGATCAAGCAGGCGTTACTTAGGTGTTTGAAAAAAAAAAAAAAAACGTATTTGTATGCCATACTGATCATAAATAAATACTCCTATTCTGTATTGATGTTTTGAACATTTTACATTTGTAATCCATTAGACGGTTATTGAAAAACCTGCCTCCAAAAAAAAAAAAAAAAAAAAAAAAAAAGGTACACGATAAAACACAAAGTTTTCTGGAAAGAAAAGCAAAGAAAGGAAAAGTTAAGTAAAAGAAAAATTGGTGTATACTGTTCTGTTATTCAAGGACTGGCTTGGGCTGTTTTATAATGCAGGACCCTCTCGGGAAATCTCATAAACCTTTAAATAAAACTACCTCAAACAATTATATTTTTCTTAAGCAAGCATGAACCAACCGATTAGATAAACTTCCCCAAGAATTTTAAATAGGGGATTATAAATGCTTTTGAAAGATTCTTTAACTTAATAAGTATAATAAAATCACTTTTTTTTTTCTATCAAATTTTTCCCTTTTTAATATTTCTGTACCCCAAGCGTAAAAAACACCATTCCCATTTCTGTATTTTTTCATGTAAGCCAATGTTCCATAACTTTGAGCTATTATAATTTATTTCTTGTTTACTAAATCTGTACTCTGCAGGTAAAGTCACATTTTTCATTTTACATTTTTTATCTTTATTCATTGAACCAATCTTGTGCTACTAAAATTTATTTCTTAGTCACTAAATTGTTTAATAAAAATATGGACTTGATGTCCTTTTCCTCCAGGGCACAGATTTATGCTTCAAAAGTGATCACATTATATTTTCAGAAATTATAATTCTATCAGTACATCTAAAGTGGGTAAATATTGAGTTATGAATGCAACGGAGTGCACAAAAATAAACTTCAAATTAGTTTCAATTACTTATCTGTTTTACCATGAAAATAGCACATTAATTATTTATTTTTACGTTATATGTATATATACGTTATGTAATGACAAAAATAAGGCCTCATATATCTCTTTTCATTTATCACGTTTTCAAGATTTTCAAAATTGAAACTAAGCCAGAATAGCCCAGTAACCATATCATGAAAAGGTAAGTTTCATGTAGGGGTATAATGTTTCTTTTTTTTTTTTTTTTCTTATAGAGATGCAAGTTTTCGACCTTGGAAATTCATTAATCCCTCAATCTGTTGCTGGTTGTCGGTGAAAGCTGCGAATTTTTGAAAGCTGAGTAAAAAAATAAACATAAAAAAAAAGTCTGCCAAATAAGATCAGTATAGCTTCCTCACCTCTATATTAAAAGGTCTAAAAATTTTCTTATGAGAATAAAATCTCTGGAAGAAGCCGTTTTCGGAAATTCAGTAATCCCTCAACATATACGGGCTTGATATCCACGAGTTTTGTTTTTCAGCAAATACTAAAACGCGAAAGAGTTCATCATTTGCAGATTGCATATTTCATAATTAGTAATTAAAAAAATAATTCCAGTGCATACTTAATAACTATCTCTGTACTGTTAGTGCAAAAGGATGAATGTAAAAATTGAGTGTTTTACAGGAGAAAACTACTAATTATTTCTTGATGATTTATTATTATAATTTTATATTTTATTGCCCTGTGCTATTTTTCACGGTAATAGCCTTCTTACGAATGAATTGCGGACTGCATAATTTCAAAAATAGAATAAAAATTGAGAACTTTCACATACGACATCTTTATATAAAACAAACTCAATTATTTGTATTAGATCAAATCATTGTATCCTGCTTCTGAAGTCATATAATGTCTCTAATTTCTGTTGATTTATATATTCGATAATGATAAGATCAGATTCGGTTAGGTTATGTAGGGGCGTGTGAATTAGTAAAGTTACATTGGATTCTGAGACAGAACCATATTGTACGAAACTTTGGTGTAACTTTGCTATAGTTGTTCTACCACTAATAATAACTGTTTTCTACTGAACTTATGTCATTCCACATCTCAAGCAGTTACTGTTGTCGAATTAAGTCAAATACCATAACAAGAAGTGCTATGAATGTTATTCCTTTACAAACCGACTATTATCAAATGATTTTTTCTTTCTAAATCCTAATACATGAGGAAGATATTTATTTCAAGTATACAAATTGCTTTTGTTAAATTTTCGTCAAATAATGTGAGTTTGTTTAAAAATTGCACCTGTTTTTATTCAAGATAATTTGCATTTTTTTTTTGCCTCCTGACTACCAAAGGAAGGGAAGTTTTGTATTCGTGCGAGACTTTAAACGGGCGATGATAACCACAGTTTTTGCCCTTTAAACCAAAATAAAAAAAAATATCTGCTCAAATGAGACTAGCTAATATTTCATGTTTTGTTTTAATTTATTATCGTGCCTATATTTAGTAAAATAAAATCATTATAGATTATTACCATAAGTTTTTCAATTCTAAACAATGCTTGAAATTTTATATGCAGCATGTACTTCTCTCACAAAAGTGCACTAAGTTAGTTTTGAGTCAATTCTAAAACAATCGTTAGATGTACTTTTTATTTCTGGTTAGCCAAGTTTAAAAATTATTTTAAAAATTTGCATTTGGTTTAGAAACGTATTTTGTTTCCGTTGAATAATTTTAGTTTTCAGAAGTTATTATTCATATTATTTTTGTCACTCTTCATTACCTTTTACGAATTTATATTTTAGATATTAGTTTAGCTTCTTCACTATCGAATGAAGGAAAGCTTTGTATTAGTGCGGGAGATTAAAAATAATGTTGTGATCAGAATCAAAAATTGTCACTAGCATTTTACGTTTCATAAATCAAGGATCAAATTTGGTTTGGCGTCTGTCTGTAGTCAAATCGATGTAACAGGCATATCACCTACTACCGTTTATCCGATTTTCATGAAATTTTTAGACATTGTGAGGGTTGGCATCTAGATAGTCACATATCAACTTTATCAAATTCCATCTAGCACTTCCGTTTGTGCACATGTAAATGTTAAGAAACCACATACAATATCCACAAAAATATGTAGACTTCTATATAAGTCAACTACTTCCAAAAATTTAGGAAAAGCATTGTAAAATAATCGATTTGTAATAAAAATGGAAAAATTAATGACAAATAAACACTACAGTTAAAGCTTTTTTTTTCCAAAAGCAAATTTTGAAGCTTCCAATTTCTTTTTTCAATTTATTGCTCACTTGACTTATTAAAGAAAAAAAAGTTGAAAATGATTTATAAAAATATAAACTAGCTGTATAAACAACCATTTATTTTTATTAAATTATTTACTTAAAAATGAGGCCTAGGTAAATTAACCTATCAAGTAGTAAGGTTAGTCACATAGAAAATCGTTTTGACAAAAGTTAGTAAAATATAAGTCTACTACTTACAAAAATTAAGGACAGGTATTAAATTTGTTGAGAAAAATAGGAAAAGAACTGACAAATATATACAACAGTTAAAGGTTAATTTTTTTCTTTAAGTAACTTGTGAAGTTTATAATTTTTTTTTTTTTTGCTTCCTCACTACCGAAGGTAGGGAAGCATTGTGTTGGTGCGAGAGATTAAAAAATTTTGTTTGCTCAGAATCGAAAATTTCCACTCGCGTTTTACGTTTGACATCAAGGATCAAATTTCGGTGTCTATCTGTCTGTAGTCAAATTGATGTGACGGGCATATCACCTAGTACCGATCATCCAATCTTCATGAGATTTTAAGAGATTATGCTGATTGGTGCCTAGATGATACCATATCAATTTTATCAAATTCCATCCAGCACTCCCACTTACGCACGCGCAAACGTATTTTTTTAGATATGCCATATTTCAGAAAGGGCACGTTCGATTTGGCTCGAAGTTAGATAAAAGGTAGACTTTGGTGAAAAAATAATGTAGTGTCAATTTCATTGAACTCTGTCCACCACTTTCTCTTTTATATGCACTACTATTCCGCCGTCCGCCCATTTTTTCCGAAACTACAGGACCGTGGAGGTCACCCGAGGATGATCCTTCTTATACGACATTACTATTCGCCTTCTAGTTTCGAAATGGCGGCCAAAAAACCTGCGTTGCTATATACTGTAGCGCCTAAACGAATGTACCGATTTGAATGAAACTTCGCTAAAGTCATCTTCTCTACGCCCTTTAAATTTATTTATATAAGAAACATTAGCGAAAATATGATGAAAAAAAAGTTACGAGGGATGGTAAAATTAAATTCTGAATAACTCAAGAAGTATACATATTTTTGTGGATATTGAATGTGGTTTTTTAAAAGTTTACAGAATTTCCTAAAAAAAAAAATCGGACAATTAGGAGCAAAGATATGGTCTCTAGGTTTTTTTATGATGTGCTATTGCAAAGATTTATCTTTTGTTTTGATTTTTGAATGTGTTACTGAAGTAATGCTATTTTTTTAGCATATTACTAATGATTAAAAAAATGTTTGGTCCAATAATTGGAATCACCTTTTATTTATTTTTCTTTATAACTTGGAAGGTAATGTTACCTTATATGTCTAATTGTTTGGAAATAATACACCATTGCGAAATAATTTGCAGCGTTTTTTTATAAATCATTATCTTTATATATATATATATATATATATATATATATATATATATATATGAAATATGTATAAAAATAAAAAAAAATAAAAATATCTTTCGGGCTGAAGCTCCTTCTCCAAAATTAAATCTGGATTAAATCTGGTTGTGTATATCACTATTATTAGTGCAAAAGGTCGTATGTAAAAATTTTCAACTTTAATTCTATGTGTATTAATGGTGACATTTTGTAGTCTGGAACTGATATAAGTAGTCTGCTTCCATGGAAAATAGCGGATGACAATAAAATATGAAATTATTCTAATAAAGCATAAAGAAATAATGAGTTCTTATACACTCTTGTAAAACAATAAATAAATTTTTACATAAGACCGTTTGCTCTAACAGTATTGAAATTCATGTTCAGTATGCATATTTTTTTTTTTTTTTTTTTATTAAGCATAATCAAGTATGGAATCTTCAAATACGACACTCTTTTGTTAAATGTTGAAGGGTAACTGTAATCGGCTATTCCGATTCTGCTTCTCGCAGAGATTTTATTCTCATACGAAAAATTGTATACCTTGTAATATAGACCGGGAACGGTGAGGAAGCTATACTGACCTTACTTGGCAGACGTTTTTTAATTTGTTGCCCACTTGACTATTTAAGAGAAATAGTTGAAGATGTTCTATAAAATATAAACAAGGGATATGAAAATCTATTTAACTATTTACTTTTAATGCAAATCATGAATTCATAATGGTTGTGAGGCCTAGGTAAACTAACCTACCTAGTAGTATAGTTAGTCTCCCCACTACTTTTACCTCAGTCCCCCCATCCACTTTTCGTGAATGAACATTTGATTTCCGGTTGTTCGGAAATCCGCCAGACACCTCCATCAGTACTTCATTCACTATCTTACACGATAATTCAGAACATCATTAGTACCGGAGTGATATTCCGAATGATCGAATGAATGAGGGTTCCCTTAAGTTATACTATACCATTCTGATAAAATAAAATAAAACAAACCCCATTTTCAAATAATTATGATACATAATTATAACTTCCACCTATAATATATTTAACATAACATTATGGGTACAAATTACTAGTGGTTTAAACAAACGATCGTCTGGTTATTGACAATGAATTTCTGAGAGTGAATAAACCAGTATTATATAACAGAGGTGACGTGAATGGGTCGTTAATCAAATTTTGTCGCAACACACATCGTCCCAACCAACCCCTTCCAACAGACGCCCAATAATCAGCTACTAAATTTAAAATTTATTACGGAACCTCGATCAATGGAACTTGTCCTAACTAGGGCCAATTAGAACCGAGCCACTAAGCTAGCAGTAATAACTCTCTTTGTTGGTCTCTTTTTATAATTAAAGTTGGTACCCTGGCCCTTTCGAAAAGTTTTCCTCCCTTTTTCCTAAGCCGCCACAAGTAATTGGGTCATTGAAGGTATATAAACTTAAGAATTACGAAGTTTTTGAGTCTAACTTAATATATTAAGCTCTTGCGATTTTTTTTCTCCAAAATTACTAAGTTACCTCAGTCCTACTACAACTTTTCACCTAATGAGATTAATGAACCTATAGCTACAGTTATTCCCCATTAGGAACAAAAATGAAATTCGAAAAAAAAATTCTGAGCGTTCAATTAAATCCAGATTTACAAGATCTGTTTTCAACGTATTGTCATGAATAATGTTACACTTAGAAGGACTTAATCGAAGCAATGAATATTTGGATATTAGAAATTCGAACATCAATGTTAATGACATACTTTCGTAGTCCGCGGTAGAGACAGCATCTTTTCTAATTATTGAAGTGAAATCTTCTTTAGGCATGTTTTTACTTTTTTATAGAGAGTGAAATAGATTGAGCCGACAGATCTGCGACGTGTAACGCTCAGGTAATGTCGGTTGGAGTCGACTAATTGAATTGATTTTGCTTATGGATTTAAATATCAAAACTAAAAATCGGAATTGCATAATGTAAGCAAGGAAGATGTTCATCATTTCATTATATTTGTAATGATCTACTATTAAAAATTGTATCTTAACGTTACGCTTGATAAAAAATTGGTGATTTGATAAAAAATCTCTATAAATTTATTACACCTCTCTAGTTATTTTTAAATCCATAACCGATTTCTATTTTTCTATCTAATTTTAAATTAATTTTATTCTACCACAATTTCATATTAACTGTTATTTATTTTTTTTGTGATCTTATAGATTGTTAACATATCAAAGCTAGCATACTTTTTTTTCTTCACAATGGTGCTCTTTGGGTTTTAAATAATTTGGAGTTTTTCCTTGAAGATAATGAGCCATTGGCTTACTACGGAATTCAGTAATGAGTTTATTTCGGTTCCATGTTTATATTTGACTATATTCTCACAAAGAGCGTATAAGAGATACTACGAAAAGTAAAATATCGTTGATACGTAAATATTTTTAATTCAACAGTGTTCATCCTTCATCATAAAAAACTGGAACCTACAAATCACCATGATGGATTATGAAACATCCGTTGCTAATAAACACGGAGGGTTATAAAATCAAGGTCTAAAAATAATGATACTGTATTTATAGTGAAATTAAAAACATCGATGTTTGAATGCTGTCTTATTACGAGATTGAAGTGACAAGGAAAAGCTCGGCGTTTAATACTTTACCATTTGCTAGAAACACACACTAAATCTCTCCAAGAGCTTATAAGATCCTTACAAGAAGTTCATCATAATCAGGTTTATTTAGGGAAACTGAGAAGCTTTGAGAGTAGTTTAAGCAAACTCCTTGGGTATCCATTTCTCTGTTTCATCTGAAACCGTTCTCCATTTTCCATATCATTCCTTAATTTTCCTCATTATGTAACAAATGAAATTGGCCTTTTATGCCTAAAGGTCTTCCTTGTTGCATATTGGGTCTGAATTAGACATTTATTATGATTCTCACACATCCTTATTACCTAAGTCCCTCTCAAAACTTATTTTAATATTCTTGAAAAGAAGGTGGACCTATGACCTTCTATGGCTGATCTGGAATATAACTATGAATAAGCTATTGTCACGATATATTAAACAATCACCATATGCTTAATTTTTCCAAATGTTTGAAAATTCTGTAAAAAATGAAATATTTGAATGAACAAAAACCATCTACCATCAAATTATTAAAAATTATTTTCATCCATTCATTCATTATGAATAAACTAAAAATTATTAGTCGATTTATGTATATTAATCTGTTTACCTTCATTTGAATTCAAGCTCTACTATCATTTTATTCATACAATTCAATCTTGGGTCAGTTTTTTATAATGTCCCCTGTGTCGGTCCACGGTACATTAGTATAATTTTAAAATTTCTTTTGTGAGAGTAAATCCTTAATTCATAGTGTTTTTCTTTTTTTTTTTTTAAAGTAAGTTCCTAAATATTATTTTATGCAAGCGTGATATATTATGGACTTTCAACAGATGACATGAAAATGTTAGCTTACCAAAATGGAAAAGGCAATGATAAGAAATTTCCTGCGGTGAAAATGGCTTGCTGAATTTTCGAAATGTCTATAATTAAGAATAATCATTAAGACCCCTGGCCCAACCTGTATTATACATGCAACTTGGTCTAATAACCCTGTTTCAATGTTATTTTTTTTCATATTAATGTAAATATATCTAAAGTATGTAACATTTAAGATATATAAGTTTTGTTCCAGGAAAATCCTAAGGAGGCTCAGTTCTTGAATGAGAGTGTTTCACAGAAACCCCTCCAGAACCTATATTACGTACCTTGCGTCATTTATTGTTTATAAAAAATATGATTTCCCTGTCTAAAACCTGATAAAAATAATTTAAAAATTAATATATCTAGTTCTGTGATAAATATCGTTACTAGGAAATATATTTCAACAGAAACATATTTTTTTTTCAAAACTTTATTAAAAAAAAAATATACCTATAGAAAGCAAAAAAAAAAAAAAAAATCAAAATGTTCTCCTTTTGCCTTGACACAGGCATTTAATATACTTGGCCTGTCATCAATAGCAGCAAGAAGCACTTCTTGATGAAAGCGCTAAAATGTTAGTTTGTTTGAAGCTTTCCAAGTTAGGGTGTGCTGGGTGGTATGCTATCCTCTCCAGTTAGAACCAAAGCCGATAATCTAGTGGGTTGAGATCAGGTCTTTCTGAGTTCCTATCACAGGCAGAGATGAACTCTGAAATGTTCTTTTGCAGCCGCTCCTGAGTTGACCTGGCCTTGTGAGCTGAAGCGGAATCTTGCTGCAAAACCCAATGGTTTCCAGGAAACAGAGTTATCATTAAGAGGCTTGACAACAGGTTCCTAAATATCGTCCTGATAATTTTTAGCGGCTGTTTTAACTAATTTTTCACAAAAATGGAGCTTTGTGGTGACATAAAAGCAAACTCCCCACCAAACCATCACTGAGAAAGGGTGACCTCTTTCCACTCTTCCAATGTCTTCTCGGGCTTCTTTAGAGCTGCGTGTGCTTACACACGATCATTTTGGGATTTAATTTTTCTTCAATTTTAAAAATTGTCTAAATAAAATATTTCGATGAAAACCCCTGGTTTAACGGACAAATGGCACTTTGCATCTAGCCACTCTAATTTCTGCAGGGAAGTGATTAGTCTATGTCCCGTCATTCTTCGAAATGCACCCATCCCAAGATCACTTTTTACTATGGAAGACATTGTCTGACAGAGATTTCCATTTCCCGAAACATGATTTGTTGATATCGAATGGGATTTCTTCCGATTCGAGCAGCCACTGATTTCACTGCATTTGCCGTTCTCACAGTGCTGGGACGGTCGAGGACTGTCACATACAGATATGGTCTCATTATATCAATTTATAGAGCGGTACACGAACATAGGCCTGATACTCAAAGGTTTCGAAGTGTTGAAAATCTCTGACCTACGTTTCACAACTTTGTGTAAGGCGATCACAGCAATTCAGTTTTCTTTATCGCCCCACTTTATGTTAACTGATCGAAAGAAAAATACAAACTAATTGGGATTATTATCCTGACATGTAAAGAAAATAACCTGATAGAGGTAAAGATTATCTAAATAATACCTTATGATGTAAACAAAGTTCAGTTTGTAACAGTATTTATGGCAGAACTAGGTAGTATCTACAAAGCAAAGAAAATAAAACTCTATTTTGAGGTTTTAAAAATCATTGTTAGTCTAAACTAACTTCTAAAAGTTATGGGCATTGAAAAAAAATAACCCAAGATACACGTATCTTCTCTATAACATAGAAATTGAAATAATTTTACAATCTTTTTAACTTTTGCTTTTTTAACATTTTTTTTTTACTTAAATATCCATAATAAAGGCTAACCTAGGTCAAAATTTAAGGCTAATATTGATATTAAAATATATTGATGCATGTAGCCGACGGCGATACATAAGTTGTCAGTAGCTGTCGATAGAATATTCGCTGGCCCCATACATAATGTATCCAGGAGGCTATTGAGATGTCGGTCAAGAATCAACTTGTACAGCTTCATGACTTATACAGTCCCTGATATTATCGGTTCAGCTCTTATAAACCTGCAATAACCTCAGGTTTATAGCAAAATTATAATAATTTTTGGATTGACTATAATGAATTATTTCTTTGATACCGTTTACATAGTAGGAAATTCTCAAATGATTTCAACAAAAAATTACTATTTAACTCTGGTTTATCATTTTTTTTTCTTTTCTTAGAAATTCTAGCCATTCGTTTCTTCATGATGACTTCACGCTCCGAAGAAATCTACAAAGGGTGTTATTCTTATTTCATAACCATCAAGCCACGTTGTTCCCATACATTCCGTTGCCACCCTATTCTAATTAATAGGTTCACTACTTCTATTATTTTATACTTAACTTCCATCCTTTCTTTAATGGACTCGTTCCTGATTCTTTACATCCTTGACACTTTAGTCGACCTCCTAAAAAACTTTCTTCAGATTGTATTTATTTTCTACAAACACTAAATTTCTTAAGTTTATAAACTCCATAATTTATACTTCATAAAAATAATGTTTTCACTTTCACTTACTAACATATGAAATATATATTAAAGGAAATTATTGAAAACCTAAAAAAGTACAAATATGAGCTTTCAAAAAAAAATAAATATATGTTTTGAAATCGCCTCAGTCTAAATAAACAAGTCTCGTAAAATGTTTAGTATATGAGCCTAATAACAAAATTCGTTCGGAACATAAATTACCTATTTAAAGTGACGTATATGCTTGTAATGTTACAGCAAATATTTTTCTGAAATCTGTTGACCGGAACAGGCAGTTTTTATTATCGATTTTATAATCTTTTAATATTTTCTCGGAAATGGCTCTAACGAAGTTGATTAAACTCGTTATGCCAATGTATAATGATGTAGTTTGTTATATCAGGTAGGTCTTAATTAAGTTATACCGTGAGGGCTCCAATGTCGAATTTCAAGAATTTTCATCTAATGTACTCATAATTTTGTGTATTAAAATTAATTAACCATCACTCGTTGTTATAAATAATAAGAAATCACAAAATATGAACTATGAAAGGATTATTATTTTTTTAAGTTGCATTAAAACATCTGGAAATGAGAGTAAAAATACGTGAGTGCAATTTTTTGTACTTAAAGATTAAAAAGAAAGTCTGCCAAGTTAGGCCAGTATAGCTTTCTCACAATTTTCACTGGTTTCACACATACATATATCTCAGGGTCAGTAATTTGTGAACAAATTAAATTATCAATCCCTAACTTCTCTTCAGATTTGGAGAGAATCGAAAATGCATTTTTTGATATAAATACTGTTAGGAAGGAGGCTAGGAGGAAAGAAAGATAAAAAGAACAAGAGATACTCGAAATTACTGAAAATTAGAATGGCATTGAAGGGCTTATAGCAGCTCAAACCCGAAGTTACGGAAACAAATATTATCTACTTCCTTAACTGCAGCCTGACTTTGATCCAAATATTACTCAAAGAAAATAAGGATTTGGTCCCGAAATTGTGGGAAATGTCCAGACAGTGAGAGGAGAACATATATTTATTTCTTCTGATAGAGCGTTCAATGTAGGAGAATCAGAGCCTGACCATTGAAAGGAAGTCGAAACTGATCTCATTGAAGAAATACAGACTGAAGAAGACAAAAATTCTGATGAGTTAGGTTTTAGACCATTCATTGGTGTTCCCGAAAAACAAGTAAGATATGAAAGTTATCTCAGCTTTATGAAGATAGGAACACACGTTGATTTAAAGATGCTCAACCTAAGAAATTGCTCCAAGAAATAGAAAAAGAGAAGACAGATAATTATGATGTCATTAAAATTCAAAATGTAAATGGTATTTAAAATTCATCAGCTGCTGATATGGCTGTACCTCCAGAACTAAAGTATGCTCCCTCACTAATGACCAAACCAATTTTCATAGAGAAAGCAACCACAAAAGAAGACAGTGAATCTTCTTCATATGAAATATAATCAGGGTCAAAAAATGTACTTCTAAGAAAAGGAAACATTCGAAAAATAGAAGAAAAAAGGGGACTCTGAGGTCTGAAGACTGACGAGTGTTCCTCTGGTTATGTTCTACTATTTTGAATCGTAAGAAATAATTCAAAATTCTTGAGGTGGGAGGAAGTTAGGAAATCATTCAAAGCTAATGTTTATTTTATAAATTTTTAAATTATTTTTGCATTGTTAATATTCCATATGTAAAAGTCTAAAACCTCTTTGTAAAGTTTATGGAATTCAGAAAAATCGATACATAGTTATGGAAACAAACCATGCTGACTTGACATTCTGAGCAGCCTCCATCTACTCTACCTATATATATCCCCATAAAGTCCTATGCTTGTCAGATCTGTAACAGTAGTACTTAGCATTTCTTCATGTTCATTGTTTGATTTGTTTTCTCAATATAGTTTTTTTCCCTTTTCGACGGTTGAGATTCGTAATTCATCATTATTTTATAAAAAAAACACCTTTCTTTCAGCTTTGAGCCTAAAAAAAAACGGACCATTTCTGAAATATTGACATATTTAAGAAAATACATTTGCCCGTGCGCAAGTTGTAGTACCGTATGGAATTTAATGAAATTGATATTGAGTCATCTAGGCACTAATCCACACAATCCCTGAATTAATCATGAAAATCGGATAAATGATAGTAGGTGATATGCCCGTCACATCTATTGTAACTACAAACAGACAGATACCGAACTAAATTTTATCCTTGATGTCTGAAACGTAATAGACGAGTGGAAATTTTCGATTCTTAGCAAAACATTAATCTCCCGCACGAATACAAAGCAGTCCTACTTTCGGTAGTGAGGAAGCAAAACTAATATCTAAAATATAAATTCGAAGAAGGTAATGGAGAATGACAAAGAAAGTGTGAATAATAACTTCTGAAAACAAATATTATTCAACGGAAACTAAATAAGTTTCTAAACCAAATAGAAACTTCTAGAATAATTTTTTAAACTCTGCTAACCAAAAATAAAAAAAAACATCTAATGATTGTTTCAGAATTGACTCTAAACTAACTTGTACACTTTTGTGAGAGAAGTACTTGATGCATATTAAATTTCAATCAGTGTTCAGGATTGAAAAAAACATATGTTAATAATCTATAATTACTTTATTTTATTAAATTTAAGCACGATAATCAATTTAAATAATAAATGAAATATTTGAGCAGATATATTTTTTTTATTATTCTTTAATGGGCAAAAAACTTCTGTGGTTATTATCGCCCGCTTTATAAGACATTCCATCAACTTAATGGAGTTTTAATTATTATTGTAAAGTCCCATTTCTTTTAAAAAAATTGGTAACTTTGTTCAGGTAACATTCCTCACTTAGAGCCTTGGAAAGGGATCTGGGTATGCCTACGTTGTCCATTTCCTGATATATTTAGGACAATCATCGTATTTTTCTTTTCTCAATTTTTCTTTTTTATATTTGACTTCCGTGAATCCGACAGCTATATCTGGTGGATCTACATCAACACGTTCAATATCATATTCAGGTTGGTCTTTGCATGAAGAAAAAGCGGAGGCAGAGGATATGTAGGTAGGGGATTGGGTGTTGGGTGGTAAATATTTAATTGGGTTGGTAAGTGAGAGTTGTGTAATGCTCGCCACAACAGTCTTTTTTCTTGTATAGTATTGTTAATACAATTATTTTAACTGTGTTTAAAATTTATATGGTGTTAACGGCACTGAAACGAGAGTTAATACCATTTTTTTTTTTTTTTTAGCGTAGAATTTTGTTAAACTACCGTTAAACTTAACGGTTAAAGTAACCGTACGTAGTTTGGAGTAGACTGTAGGAGAAATTTTAAATAATTCAAAATATTAAAAAAATGTAACTAGACACAAAAATGGAGAAATGAAGTGATGCTTAACAGTGATAAATTTTCTTGAGTAGAATGAATTGCTGAAAATAAATTATAAATTAAGTCGGAAGGTATGTAATAAATAAAAATAATATCTGACTAAGCCTTGATAATTTTTCAATACGAATGTAATATCCCTTTAAATCCTCTATAACCGAAACAAACCAGGAGTTTTCTGTTACTCATATTTTATTCTGGCATCTATCCATTCATTATTCAGTGAGGAAAGGTTTTAATTTCAGTTATTTTTTATTTCACAGGTATATATTTAGGACAAATATTTTTTATGTTTCAAACGTTTATTGATCACAAAAATTCATTGGTAAGGTAAATCCCGTATCCACCTTTTTCTTTTGTCTTATTTTACCATTAAAAGTAACCAGATTTCAGTCGTGATCCTTTATAATAATACCTTCAAATAATTTTAAATGCATTGGCTACTGATGAATACTTTGGTTCTTCGGAATTTCACAAAGATTTTCAAACAACAATAGTGTTGCCCAACAGCTGCCTAACTGTTGCAAGAACAGGATCAAGAGTGTTAAAAAAAAGCGATATTTTAAATAAAAATTAAGGCAAAATAGTTATTGATACTCGAAAATTTTAGTTACTATATTTTAATAACAGGTATAACCAATATATTTTTGCTTTTAACTCCTGTATTTATTTATGCGGGCTTAGTTACGTTTCTTCTATCTAAAAAAAAAAAAAAAAATACAGTAATATCTCTATAGCAATAAGCCAATAAGTAACTGCAAGACTATTGCGAGACTCTTGCTCAATACCAAGAATATGACCAAGACTGAGTTTGCAAGACTCGTCTCGGTCTCGCATTTGGGCAACACTAAACAACAACAATAAAAATTTCATTTATCTGAACCGCTTCAATTGTGATGAATGAATTATTTATTTGTACAATCATCATTTCCTATGACACATAAAATAAATAATTCAAACATTCGTTAGCGGACAACATTAATTTTCTATTAGTATATATATATATATATATAATTGTTAAGTTATTAATAAATATTTATTGCTATACTATATATATAAAGAAAATGCATAGCAGATTTGCATCGTATGTTTGTCGAAGCATCAATGCTTTGAGTGATTTGAAAATTCAAAGGTGCGATTTTTAAGGGAGAAATGAAGGACGTGGAACATTGGTTTGACTCATTATAAACTGCAAGCATCTGAAGAAACTCTTAATACAGAACGCTACCGACAACAGATGATCGATTATTACTGATAAAAAAATAGGAAAGGAATATCAAAAAAAGACGTCAAAAAGTGATTTTTCTTCATGGTAATGAATCGCTATTTAATGTAACCATAATAGTTTGATGGAAATAATTGAGGGGTACATTTGGAAAATATTAGCGCATGGGCCTTCCTCACCAGACTTATCTCCTTCCGACTACTATTTATTTGTATCGTTGAAGCACACAATTGCTCAGCAAAGATTCACTTTTTATGAAAATATCAGGCTTGATCAACTAGTTCGCCATAAAAGAGCAGCAGATTTTCTGGCATGGCATTCATGAATTGCCAGAGAGTTAGAAAACCTGTATAGATAACGATGAACAATATTTCGAATAAAGTATTTTTTTTCTGGGAATGTTTATAAATTTATTTTTTTATTTTATATGTGTGTAAAGAACCTTATGATTTTTTAAGATATTTAATATTTATTTTAATTTCGTTAACATATAATAATTCAGAGGTTATCATGATTAAATTAACAAAACAGAAAGGCAACTATGAACGATGAGGCAGTGCTGTAGATACACAGATAAGCCTACTAACTGTGTTTGCATTTAGAAGTGGCTTTTATCGTCCAACGCCAGCCGCAACACCTACGGATTATTTTTCTCGACTTTGACATATTAATATGTATCTTAAACAGGAGTTCATAACAGTTAAGGGTTAAATATTATCGAGAATTATGTTCAAGATACACATATTATAAAATGGAATAAATTTAATTTAATCAAACACTTAATTTCATTTTAGTGATACAGACATGAGTATCTGTATGTGAAACATAACTTCCAAGTAAGAAATATGAAATAAAATATATCTTGTTTGTTTGTACATATACATACATACACACACACACACACACACACACACACACACACACACACACACACACACACACACACACACACACACACACATATATATACATATATATATATAAAGAATGAAGAGGAGTTTCAAGAAAATACAATGGTTTATAAGATCAGAAGAAAGATCTTAGGATGCTGGAGAATTTCCATTATATATCAGCAGTCGAGTAAATTATTATAAACTTTATAAACTAACATTTATTTAAGCTCAATTAAATACAAATACATTAGTTTAATTACAGACAGAATGCAGCTCAGAACGATATATGCAAGATGTACGATATGTGTTATCGTCATCGAACATTTGGTTTCAGTAAGCCTTATTTATTATTAAGCTAGAGGGAAGGTTTAGAAAAAATGAAAATCACCATCTAGTAATCTAAAAGCGTTTTACTTCATTTTTTTAAAATCTATCATTCAATAAATAGATTGTTTCTACGTCCTTCATCATTCAGAGTACCGATTGTTTTAAGGAAATAAATTTTACTTTTTGATTTTGATAATAAAAAAGAAAGATAAACATGAAGTTAATCATCTATTTTAAGTTTATATTTCACTTACCAATATATGTAATATATAGTAGGAGAACGTATTGTGCTAGTGAAAATTTTCGAATCTGAGTTTTCAACGGAAATACACGTTTTGAGGTCCCTGGAGTCCAAGTAACCAAGTTCCGTAAAATGGTCTGTGTGTATGTGAACAGTCTTGCTCAAAAGTGATAGGTATAAGCCTTGTGGATGTGACAGCAATTATTTATTTAAAATCGACTAACCGGAAGTACCACTTTATATCAAATCTGAAACACATGTTTAAAATTTTCTCAAAAACGGCTCCACCGATTTTAATTAAACTCGGTATAATTAAGTGTTCTTTAATCTCATTTAAGTCTTATAACCATTGATCCCATTTTACAGGGCTTAAATGCCCAATGTTCAACATGTCTTCCCCTAAACCTTTAATTTCGTTTATTTTAAATAATTACCTATCTTTTATTGAATGAAGGACAAAAAAGGAAAAAACATATCCAGGCCGAAAATATTATTGTATTATTATGTTAGGATATTATTTCATTCATAATATTTGTGTAAAAGAAGAAGTTAAATATAAAAATATTGAATGGATATGTTTATAACCTTAAGCATATTTACTGTACTTTAATAACTCTAGAACTCATATTATATTTAAATAATTAGGTATCTGTCATCATTTCATTCCGAAAAATCATCATGTAACCTTTTAGAAAACTAAATTAGTGAATAATTTGATGAATTTTTCATTTGTGATATCCCAACAGTATCCATTTACAATTGGTGTGACAACTTTTGATCTAACTATTACAGGCAATACAAATATTGTAAATCCATTTCAGTAAAATTTGCAATGGAAAAAAATAGTTTCATAATTAATTGTCGTACAATCCATAATCAACGATTCCTGCAATCCATAATCAACCATTGGCATAATAAATTGTATTGTTATTATTTTAATGGAATTAATGATCTGTTAGCTGTAAGCTTTAAGCTTTAGCTCGGTTGAAAATCCACTTCAACAATTTTATAATAGCCCAACATTACCAGAAAATAATTTCTATTCAAATTATAGCAGTAAGTGAAAGTTGTGTGTTGCGCCCACCAGATTTGTTTTTATTGAATAATAAAATTAACAAAATAACGCATCCTGTTACTTTTAAGAGCAACCAGCATTAGTGCTATACGCGTTTACTTATACATTACTATACAATACTTAATAAAGAAAAGTAAATATAATTATAATGATAAATAACATTAATAAACATGTAAATAATAATAAGACAAAAGGAATCCAGCATATAAACTTCAGACGTAAAATTAAATTGATTATTAAATTATAATCTCATAACAAGCTTTCAACGGATAAAGATAATTTTTATCGAATAAAAATATAATAAATTGATAAAAATGTAAAATATTTTTAAAGTAATTCTTTCATATAACAATGCTATGTTCCCTGTGAATAGCGAGTTCTATTCAGTGATCGCTACGCCGTCAACTTGTAATTATAGTTTGTAAATCCTAAGCAAAAAAAAAAAAAAAGTTTCAGAACCTCATTAAAAAGTTATTTCAACCTAATAAATATTTTAAAAAATGCATACATTGGAATAATGTTTATATTAAATGATTCCATGGAAAATAAATAAAAATGATAAAACAAATAAATAAAAAACATCTCATTGCCCATATTACTACATTATTTTTATGAAAGAAATAATAACTTCTGAGTTCAATCATCCTTGCAATTTAGCTTCCGTCACCTGCAGTGGCTGTTTACAAATTGATATTAAGTTTATCTTCAAAATGACCTGCCAACATTAACAAGTTCCTGAAAAATATAATCAAAATAGTAATTATCTTTAGAAAAATGACTGTTTAAAAGAGGCGAAGAAGAGAGTTTGTGTGAATTAGGTGGGGAATACAATTTTTATATCTTTCGAGGAGAAATTATGGACGTGGGGTTCCCAATTTTAATTAAAGATTTCGGGTGATACTAGATCGAAAAATATTCGACTCCTGGCCGAAGGTTGTTGCCTATTCCCCATAGGAGACGAAAAATTGGTTGTAAAATTCTAACATTTTTTATATTATAATTTTCGTCTTGAAAATCGATTCAGATTCGTTTTTCGGGTCATATAAAACCCTTAAATACGATTTGAATTTTTAAATTAAAAATAATATAAATTTTGGTAGTTAGTTTTGTGGGAATTTTTTTTTCATACCATTTACTAAACCATCCACCATTTTCTACTAGTAATATTACAACCTTCCAATAGTAATATGGTGGGGAGTAGAATTATAAGTTAAGTAAATTTAATTATAAGTTTTGTGTTCGAGAGGCGGAAAGCGAATATAAACTTTATTTATCCTTGAAAAATATGTAAGTGGAAATATTGCTTGTCCAAATCACATCAATAACTTTTAGATTATATCTATTTTTTATAAAAACATATTTAACAAATAGAAACAAATAAAGAAAAACTTATTATTTTTTACTTCCACTTAGCCTATATATGTAATATATAGTAAGGGAAAGTATTGAGATTGTGAAAATTTTTGAATCTGAGTTTTCAACGGAAATACACATCTTGAGGTACCCTGAGTCCAAATAACCAAGTCCCACAAAATGGTATGTGTGTCTGTGTTGTTGTTGCTCAAAATTATTCTTGGTATTGCACTTTGCATTTTGATTTTGATTGCTCACCGTCGATATAATAAATAGCCTTTTTGCAATTTTAAAGGTCTTAATGATCTGTAAGCTTTAAGCTATAGCTCCGTTTAAAATGCATTTCAAACATTTTATAATAGCCCAACATTTTCAGAAAATAATTTCTATTCAAAGTATAGCGGTAAGTGAAAGTTGTGTGTCGGGCGCACCAGATTTTTTTTTTATTCTACTCCTAAATTGTTCATGAGAGTCTCGTATATTCCAGTTCGTTCAGTTTATAGGACCCTAAATCTTTAATGGTTAGTGTATATAGGTGGTGTCATGTTGAACTAATTTATATTTTTGTAATTTCGCTTTCTAATAACAGTTCTTATAAGACCCATCCGTGTTTATAGCTTTGTTCTAAATATTTGGTCATCCATAATATCTAGAATAAAGCTATACAACCAGATGGATCTCATTAGAACTATTAATAAGAGGTATAATATTGGGAAACATTTTTCATATTTACATAGCAATGAAGATTCTTATTTTTGTTCTTCGGGAGGCGGAAAACGAATATAAACTTTATTTATCATTGAAAAATATTTGATGAGGTTCGGAGGTGTATTTCATGAATAATAAATACAATAAAAGCATTATTCTTATTTAGTTGTGTTTTTTTTTTAATTTACACAAATAACAAATCTATTGATTTACAATATTAAAACTTTGAAATCCATGCAAAGCAAAGGCAAAAATCGATAATATAAAAAAAATGTTTAAAAATAAATAAAAAAAGAAAAGAAATTAAAATAAAAAATTAGAGCTACCTGCCCAAGGCTTCAAAAAATGAAGAATGAGTTTCTAGAGTAAACGGAAGTTGTATTTAGGTTTCTTAATTAAATTACTCTCCAAAGACCTTTTACAAATATTTAGACATAAAATGAAAAAATATACCAATAGAGGATAAATAAAGTAATTCAATGGATGCATTTAAGATGACAGATTTCTTATTTCTTTCTTAACCGTTAATAGAAAATTTATTAGAAATCAGCCTTTACTTAGCAACAAATAAAATAAAATAATAGGAACATTAATAAAATCAAAGTTCAAATGTCACTAAATATGTTTGTTTATGTCACAATATTTATTTAAAATGGCTTTATAGGTACATAAGTTGTATAGTATTGTTTATTTTATTGAGTGTTAATTTTAGAATCAATCTATAATAATGTGTGAAACTAAATTGCTGCATATACACTGCTGATAAGTTAAGGTTTTATGAATTCGGTTTTACTTAGACCATCGTTTATGTCATTAAAAATTTGCACTCTATTTTTTTCTAAATGTTTACATAAATACATTTACATAAACTGCATAATTGGTCGTTAAATTAAATGAGTTGAATGTTGCATTACAAATGCACAGACATGCATGTTGCATAATGCATTAGAGTTCCCTGGTTTTCAACTAAGTCCATTGTCACCAAAAGCGTACAAAAAATGCGCTTTCATCAATTTGTTTTAATATGAAGTCTTTATTTAAAAAACCACCATACTATCGGAATGCTTTGGAGTTATAATATCCGTATATTCGTCTCGGAAGTTACAATAATAAAATATAATAGAATTTAATAACAATTTGTTTTCTCTTATATTCGCCACTACCCTCTTTTCGAGAAACGTACTAGCTTTAAGATAAATTATTGTTTAAGATTGATATGATACAAACTTATTTTCATAGATTTGCTCCTGTTTACTGAACGTATTTTATAAATTTAGAATACCATAGATATCTTGTGCATTAGAAGGATAATACTGAGTTTTTCCTAATTATAAATCAGATTCCTTTTCACATATGCTGTGAATAAATGACGTAACTGCAAATCATACAATTTTATTGGAGAGCAAAAATAGTTAGAATTCTTATGATAATGGTTACTATTATTATATATATTGTCTAATTATTGTTACTGACTAAAATCTGAAAATGAATTTTCTAAGTAGTTTTGATCTATAAAAGTTTCTGTTTCGGGTTACAACCTTTTGCTTGTGATCGTTTGATGCACGAGCAACGTAAAGTTTAAAGCTTTTTTTATCTTTTCAATTTGGTCAACGATGGTCGATTGGCTAACTGAGAGTTTCTTTGCAACTTCTTAAACGATTTTTCTGAGATTTTCTTCGACTAAATATCTCAGAACATCGTCCTTCCACGACCACCATTTCTTCAAATCTGATGACTCCCTGTACACAATTTTTAAATCTTCATTGAATATTATACTTACTCACACTGCCATCACCCCACATTAATATTACTGGCCCTTTGGGACCCGTAACGACCGAGTTTAAACTCGTAGAACGAAATTATTTTGATAAAATCTTGGATTGACATCTTAGTAAAGATTGGTTTGAATGTATACATAAAACCATAACACCAAATACTCTTGATTGTACAAGTATGTACTATTTTTTCCTTCCAATAAAAATCGTTTGGGAAAAAAAGTCGATTAATTAATTATTTTTTAGTATGTATATCATACTAAAAAATAATTTCTAAAATGTATACAGTCTGTTAGGTAGAGTGTTTATATAAAGACAACGAGAAACTCAGCATTATTTTCCGAAAATCTAACACATAAATAATTCCTGTACAACTCGATGTTTAAAATTGATTTTAGCTAATTTCTAAACTTTGTATCCATTAAAATTTTACTTATATTGCAATTACTAAGATGTAAATACGAATTTACGAGTCTTTATAACAATTTAATGTGATACAATGTTTTTTTCCGAAATACTGAAGGTGCGTCGTTGTTTCATTGGATGAACGATATATTCATATCTTATTGGTGTCCTCTTATATACGTTGACATTTCATTCGATACAATGATATAGATCTCCTTCCTTGGAGAATGATAGTTTCAAAGTTGTTTTTCTTCCGTATTAAACTTACATTAGCGAAAGAGGGTAGGCCTCTGGATTACATAAGACAACGGAAGAAGAGGGTATAGGACGTGGCAGAGGGATGTTGCTCTGGAATTGGCAATGTATACTGGAGCGACCCGCCCTGGAACTCCATACATTACCGCAGACTTCTTACAGAATCAATTCCAGAGGAAATTGGGGTCTTGGTCTGCTGGAGTGCCTGTCTTTTCTGTTTCATCTTTCATCCTTATTGGCCTCCATTCTTCCCTCTGTCTCACTCCCGCACCAATGGCGCGCGAGGTTCAGATTTCTTAACGTACATCTTTGTTTATCAACTGTTTGTTTTAGCTAACGCCTCATAAAACGATTTATTTAATATATGTGGACTGGTTTAATTATTAAGAGAAATAAAGACTAAAAGAAATAGGGGAACGTTAAAAAATAATTGCTTGTCGACTAGACAAATTAAAAAAAAGAAATAAAATTATTAAAATATATATTGGACCTTTTGTAAAGATTGGGATTTATCTAAAACGTTTACCAGGAAACAAGTTAAACAAAAAAGTTAACCCTGAACGTTTCGCTTGAAAATAATTATTAGAAAATCATATGTAAACGAGACATCTGAACAGAATATAGTAACAATAAATAAAAATGTGTAAAATCGATGTAACAAAGAGCTAGCTGGAGTCAGTCGATTTCGGTGGAAACATTGCTATTTTGTAAAATGCATACAGGCTCAAACTTATATAATTGAACATTTTGTTGCACACAATGCTACAACGCTATAAAATAATGAACAAAGCAAAAATAATTCATATGATAGGGCCTGATTATAATTTGAAAATTTCGTAGAAATGTTAACATACTCGTATTCACAACTTATCCTGAAAGTAAGTTGAAAATAATTTTGACATGTGATTTTTTTTTTCAACAAATGAAAAATAATGAGGTTTATTTTATGATAACATGAATACTTAAATTGAGTATAAGCTATAAAAGTAATTCACCCACTGAGATATAACAATAAATTCTAATTATGGTAATATACAAGACTATAAATTACTCAAAAAGACGTATGCTGAAATTAATTTAGATGGTGTTTTCGGCTTATTAAATTAACAAAATTAGACTCCGTTTATATGGTTATAGAGTACATTCGTCAGTATAAGCTCTATTTGAATAATTACTGTACAGCATTAAAGAGGATTCACGTTACACAATTCTCTGAATAACCCTAGCTAGCAATAGCAGCTCAATTATTGGAAATCTTATCCGACCTCAATGACTGACTTGGCATATAGTCCTAGTCAAATATAGATCCGCTCCAAGGATTAGATAGGCCTCAAACGATGCTATTGAACAATAATAGAAGTTATTGGGGATGTAGAACAGCCATAACTGTGTTCCTAACTTGTTGGGCATCGGTAATGGCCTGGAGATATCAGAGCAATTGAGCGGGCTATCAACGCATCTCTGCCAAAGGACTAGAGGATGAGCTCTTCAGGGTCCCTTCTTACGCTATCTATGGTAAAGGTTTCTGCTAGGAACCAGAGTCGATTACTGGGTCTTACACTTTTTTCTGCGGACAGAGTTATACATTTAATACTCCAGTAAGCTTATAAAAGGAAGTATTCCTTGAATTTAATAATAACAGGATCTTATAGTTTTGAATCATTTCTGATTTACATCTTACATTAGCTTAAGAGGAAAATAGTTTTCTTCACGGTCATTTAAAATCCTATTCCAGATTTTTTGTTGGCATTATAGACCTTAAAGATTTTCAGCCACCTCAACCTACCTTCTCCGTCTCTGAATATTTTGAGCTATAATTTTTTTAAGTTATCTGTTGATACATACACCTCTATTGTATCTTTGTTGATATATTCAGCTGATGTTTGTTCCTCCACGTTGTTTATTTCCTAATATTAGGACATTCATAGTTACCCCTCCTAATGCTGTATTATTTCTTGCTGTCATTACATCAGTAGCTTAGGCCAGATGCTGTTTTATCCGGTTGTATATAGTGCCCCGCAGGATAAGTTCAGATTGCATACTCTAACCCATTGTTAAAAATTGTATCAAGTAATGAGTTTTCTCTATGCCGCGTATAACTTAGGCAAATTAGATGATCTAAAAAAGTAACATGAATGAAAAAATATTTTTTTTTTATGATCTATATTTACTATAACCGAGCCCGATGCTATGAAAATATATACCTAAAGTTATAAAAAATGTTTTATATTACTAGCATATTTACCGAATTAGAATTTCTTGCTGAATTATGAGATACATCGGTGCCTGGATATATGCAATTCTCGACTATTCTGCTTCAACCAAATACAAGTGTAAAATATAATTTTAAGTATATTTAACATTGAAAATATTTCATGAAGAAATTATACACAAAATTTTTCTTTATTCTTTTCCTGCATCTTATATCAACATGGATATAATCAGATTATTTTGAAAGATTTGGAATCAATGAAGACCTTAAAATAGTCTTTCAACAAACGTTGAGTCAAATAATTATAAAAATGTAAACATAGAGTTTGTAATAACTGGCTGAAAATTAGATAGAACGATAAATCAAAATTCATTTTACACTAACCGCATTGGTGATGGCTAGGGTGTGGTGTGACTTGCAGTCTGAGTAGTCCGGAATCTGCCACCTTCCATGACCAGGTTCCAGCAAGAGACACAGCCTCGTGGCGATTCCGACGTAGCCTGGAGGACACGGGGCAGAGGCCTGAAGTCCTGGAGCCGTCGGGGGCCAAGCCCCGGAACCAGGGCATCTCGAACCTGCCAAGGGGCTGTCCACTACGTCCAGTCGAGAGGCAGCCTGACCAGACCAACTCCCTGCGGCCACCGAGCACGTGTAGGATCCTCCTTTCTGAAAAAAAAAAAAAACATGCAGCTTATTATTAGAATATTCCATAAGGAGCCCGAGGAAAATAAAATACAAAAATTGATTTTAAAGTAAGCGGATGTAGCTTAGATATATTGAAAGTATTTTCAAGTGGGTCAGTGATGTCTATAATCAGTTCTTGTTACGGTGATATATTTTGGGTGCGGTGTGACTCATCGGGCTAACGTGTGTGCAAAACACTCGTTACTCGGCAACATGCTGATAAACTTAAGATTACGGGTTTGAGTAAAGGAACCGGGGACTTTTAACTCTGGCATTAATCCTCCTTGCCCAGAGAAAATTCTGTGTACCAGAAAAAGCGAGTAATGGGAAAAAATGGATCAGCGAATCGTTACGATTGTAAACAACAATTGTGCAATTACTTTCTATACTGTTTACAGTCAGCTAAATCTCCGAACAGCAATCTGTCAATTTTAGCTAATGAGACGATCCTATTTTGACATACAGAGGTGTCAAGAAAAATACATCAGCGTAAGCTCAATTACTAGATAAATTTAGAGAGAAAAAAATATGGTGGGGATTTTTTTTCATTGATTCCTAACTTTGTGTGTAATTGATAAAATCGTTTTCAGTATTTAGTATACAGAATCTTACAGAAGTTTGTAGAAATAAATTCGTTTGTGTAAATAGGGAAAATAGTAAATGAAATTTGATGGAATTGATGAGACACTGCCTACAGTCTACTGCAATCACAATATGAAATGTTTAAGGTCAGTCATTTTTGAGGTAGAAACCGACAAACCACGTCCAATCGTTACTAGGTCTGTTATTATTTTATTTGTAAAAGCATTTTCTGCTTTATAAATAACGCTATTTAGAAAGTATATATTTCACCATATGTGAGAGTACATGTATTTTTTATGAGATATCTTTAATTCAATTTTGTTTTTGTTCCTTTTTGGGATTAAGACCTTGTCAAAGCAAGTCATATTTTGCAAAATTTAATTCAGTTAAATAAATGATACTTTATTTTATATATATATATATATATATATTAAAGTTTATTTATTGAGTATTACAACAATCTGTCTCTTGGACATTGGTTATAGTGACGTAGGGTTACAATCACACTATATATACTAAAAATGTAAAATAAATAGAAGAAAAATAATAATCAAAAGTATATACAATAAATAATAATATAAAATAACCTAAACATATGAAATTTAAAACTAAGCAAAAAAACACATGCATACCTGCATACAATCAGACGATGGACCTCCACGAGAGTCCTGCGCTACTCTCTCAACCGCATTATATTTAAAATCCTTTTAGATTTCTATTCAGAATTGTTATATTCTTAACTCTATACCTCTTCATTTCTCTGAAACATTCCGGTAACTGGGCTTCCTCCTTGACTAGAGACTGACATGGAACCCTCAAAAGACAAGAGCTTAACCGACGATTTGTACAATTATACAGCCTACTGAACAGAAACCCAAATCTTTTCATTGAAAATAAAGTAGTTGTCTATAATACTAAACTAAAACCCATCTGTACGTATGGACTTGAACTGTGGGAGACAGCTAAATCATCGAACATCAAATGTATCCAATCCATTCAATCCAAATCACTTCGAACAATAGCCAACGCTCCATACTACGTCACAAACAAAACCTTACATCACGATCTCAACGTCCCATTTGTTCTTGACGTAATTCCATCCAGATTCATAAACTTCCATTAAAAACTAATCCATCATCCTAATGTCTTAGGACAATCCCGTACCATCTCCAACTATCCATATAATCTCTCACGAAGGTTGAAACGGCAATGGCCCCGAGATATTTTGCAAATATCCTATTAGAGTTCTGGCAGTGGCCATCTTCTCCACTCTAGTTCTGAGTCTATGTGACCTCAGCGTTTTCAATCAGTCTCCACTGACCCTCAAACGGTGATGCGACTGGGAGAGAAGCACTGGGATCTCTTTGAGCCCTGCATTACTTTTCACATGGCAAAGCATGGTTCAGGGTTCCCCAGACTGAATGTAAATATTGTAAATAGGAATTAATGGATGACAAGTAATTTTTTCTCGTTTCTGTTCTTTTAATTTTTACAGTGTACTTTTTTCTCCTTTTTTTTCCTTTTTTTACAAGTATTGTTCTATTTCTTTCAATGTATATATTTTTACTTTTCATTTATTTTTATTTTATTTTATTCTTAGCTTGTATGTTAATTTGTATATAATAATGAATGTAAGCATAGAGCCATAACACCAAACTCCCTTAATTGTGCCAGTTTGTATTGGTAAATAAATCTAAAAAAAAAAATAATAATAAGTTTATAGAAGCCATACAAAAGTTCATGAGTCCCAATTAGTATAAATACACTTCATGATAAAAAAAGGGAGAGCATTAAACCGAAGATGGAAAACATAATTTGCAAAAAACTTAATAAAATACCCACTGAATCTAGAATGCGATCATACTACTCGGTTTTAACATTTTAATCTTGAATTAAAATCAATCAAAATCTTAAAATGTAAAAACCTTCCGGATTAGTAGAAAGGATGTTGAGTGGTTTTCAATAGCATTTCCATTTTCATTCTCTATGTACCTAAGATTTAAGCCTGAACGGTTTGTGCTATTGGAAACTTTTAAGTTCTCATCTCGATTATTACCAATACTGCATTAGTCCACTTCCACAGTCCACTTCCTTTTACATTTACATCCCCAACATTGAATAAGTCAGATTGGTAAGACTATTTGTTTTTCCTCCCTCGGAAGTTTGATAACAATAACTCAAGAAAGTGTAATTATTGATAAGATGATTGTATTCTATACTATACTGGATATATCATATATCCATGATATATACCATATGCCATATATCATAGTAGATAGAAATTCATAAGGCCCATCAAATTGATAAGAAAACAATATTTCTGTGGTTTTTTTCTTGCGATGTCTCTCAGATTAACTTTTTCTGAGCTGTTGAACTTTGAATAAAACTTGGTTCATTCTAACGACTGGAAGCCGAGTTTCAATTTTTTTTTTGCTTAATGATGTAAGCTTTTATGACTTTCTGTCTATAATTATAGGTAACTTATTGTTTTATAGATGTGATAATGAATTATACATAATATTTGTATGTTGTTCAGTTGTGTAACATTTGGCCGAATATCTGCTTAGTTATAACCTTCTTTCAGAATAAAATTTGATACGGTAAAGCCACAAAATTGCTGTGAAATATAATTCTAATAATCAGAGATGGGCACAATCGGAATCAGTGATTACATGATTACAACTGAAAATAATATGACTACTCCAATTTTATACAGTTGTAACCATATCAGCAGGAAGCCGACGACCACAAAAACAAAACAAAAAAAAAAGTAAAATTGAGATAAATAAAATTAATTAAAATAAAACAAAGTTTCATATTCTGTAATACAATCCATTAAAACATATTCGACAATACTGTAACACTAATTAAACAATTGGTAAGTTGTTAAAAGTGGAGATATATTCCATTGTATTATTAAATTTCCGTTTATAAATTGACTTCAAATCTTAAATTTCACTCATTAAAGATTAAATGTTTCAATTTCCTCATCCGATGGATCAATGAAGTAAGTATAAATCATGTAAATTTATACGACAAAAAAAATAATTTTTCCTTTTATTACACCCAGAATAATTAATATTACATTTATATTATCATATTACATGTATAGATTTTATATAACATATATGGATTATACATTGACAGGCAAAAAATTCCACCCACTTGTAAAATAAGTTGAATTTGTATATAATGCATGGTATTTGTAAATAATACTTAGTATTTATGGAATTTTATAATCTTTTATACCTTTAATAATCAAAATTTGATTGGGTAAGAAAGATTAGAGAAAAAAAATTGAAAAACGAACCTTGATTATTCTAAAAGAAATTAATTACATCATCGTTTAGTAGCACGTGTTTCCTCCTCTTGCCTTCACTACTTCTTGAAGACGTCTCAGCATACTTTCTACCAGTCGGGAAATGTCCCTTTGCTGGAAAATAGCCCATTCCTCCCGAAGAGCCCTTTCAAGGTCCTGCAGTGTATCAGGAAGTGTTGCACGCGCTCTTATTCGTCTTCCGAGGTTATCCCATAAATGCTCAATGGGGATCAAATCTGGAGAACGTGCTATCCAGGCTAAATTGCTGTCCTAAATATTGTTCTGTTGAAGAAACGTCTGCACTATGCTGCCGACATGTGGGCGTGCATTGGAATAGAACGATCGCCGATTTCGTTGAGGATAGGCCGTCAAAGACCCTGCACGAACAACAACCAATTCTGTGCAGCGCTCCATTGAAATCCCAGCCCACACCATTAAGGAACCACGTTGGAAAGGATGGCTCTGGGAAAAATTACAGGCTGCATATCTTTCGTTTCTTCTTCTCCACACCCTTTCACGCCCGTCTGGAGATCGAAGAGCGAATCTTGACTCATCTGTAAAACGTACAGCACTCCATTCGTCCATAGTCCAATGGCTGTGTTCTCGATTAAAAGCCGTGTGACTCTGTGAGTTCTGGTCCTCTTTATGGACGAAAAGCCATTAATCCATACTCATTTAATCTTCTCCGAGCGGTTCAGAAATTTGAACACCTCGAACTTCTTCGAGCCGATGAATCGCTTGAACAACGGTAAGATGCCGGTTTCGTAAAATTCTCAAAGTAAAAAACCGGTCATCCCGTGGTTCTGTTACAATAGGCCGTCCAGAACCGGGCCTTCTATTGTAAGAACCAGTTTCCCGAAAACACCTGACGGCGTCTCGTTAAGTTTCATATGGAACCCCGATGGTATTAGATGCATATCTAACGGAACGTACATCATCAATAAGTGCCACACCACGCGCAACATCCTCAGAACTAAGAGGCATTTTTAAACTTAATATTGAAAAATAGGCTCTGAACTAATGATACTGAATAAACATTTTGGTTCCATAGAAAGTAAACATTGGAATCTGGAATCATTTAATTGAATTAAGGATTAAGGGTTATTGTCCTCTATATTAACATTCCTAATTGAAAACAAACAAAAAGATTACCTATTTATTCATTAAAAACAATAGACCAATCCAAAGCAGAAATATTTTTAGATGAAAACATGAAAAAATCAAGTGGGTAGAATTTATTTTCCCTGCCAGTGTATATAACTTAGATACTCATATAAATTATATATATAAATTATATATATATATATATATATATATATATATATATATATATATATATATACATATATAAAACATAGATAGATTATAAAATATATAGATGATATATAACAATTATCATATTACATATATAGTTTACAAAAACGTAGATTGAAGGAAATATATACATATTTTTCAATAGGAGCGTATGCAAGATTGATAAAAAAAATCTCATGCCTTTCTCCAAAAAGGAAAAATCTTTGTGATAAGTCATACTAAAGATTGTCCGTATTCATACAAATATTTTTAAAATGTACAATAGAAAATAAAGCATTGTTACATAATACACCAGCGTTTGATTGATTTGTTAATAGAGAATCCAATGGTAATAGTCCGGGATTTACCGAAGACTTAACCACATGATCACAGGCAGAAGTTTTGAAAATTGAAAACAGTAGAGATGACAAACTTAATTACAAAAACCCTCGAGCCAGACGGGTAACTAGAAGCGTTTGGCTATGCTAGAATTTCAAAAATCGCAGCAGAAAAAAAATCTGGTGCGCGCAGCACACAACTTTCACTTACCGCTCAACTTTGAATAGAAATTATTTCCTGGTCATGTTGGGCTATTATAAAATTTTTGAATAGCATTTTTAACTGAACTAAAGCTTAAAAATTGCAGCCAACAAATCATAAATACCATTAAAATAACAAAAGTATTATTTATTATATCACCGGTTGATTATGGATTGTACCATTCGTTGATAATGGATCATACGATTATTAGTTATCAAACAGTTATTTTCCATTGCAAAGTTTACTAAAACGGAATTAAGAGATTTGCATTGTCTGTCATAGACAGGTCAAAGGTGTCACACTAATTGTAAGTGGGTACTGTTGGAATATCACATAAGGAAATTTGATCAAACTATTCACTAATTTAATTTTATAAAAGGTTACATGATGATTTTTCGGAATAAACGGATGATAGATACCTAAATATTTAAATATAATATCAGAACTAGAGTTATTAAAATACATTAAATATATTTAAGGTTATAAACATATCTATGAAATATTTTTATATTTCACTTCTTGTTTCACACAAGTACAATGTAATAGGTTTTTAAACAATGTCATTGCCATGATTAGGTTGGTTTTGAATACTTTTTTCAAACTTATAAAATATTTTTAAAGTTAACATTTAGTATGTAATTTCATTTAATTTCCTTGAAAACAAGTGATTTATGTTAAATCGTATAAGTTTTCATAAATTATTACTTATAATTTTTTTGCCATTCTCCGTTACCTTCTACAACTTTCTATATTAAATATTGTTTTTCTAAAACAAAAATAAAAAGTTTTAAAGTTTACATTTAGTTTAAATAATTTTAGTTTTCACGAATTATTATTTATAATTTTTCGTCTCTCTCCAATACTTTTTACGGTATTAGATATGGTTTTTTCTAAACTTCTTCTGTTTCCAATGATGTATTATACATAAACATTCTTACTATTATTTCCGGAGATTCATTTTCGTCCTGGTTAAGCATTTTTATTTTTTTCTCCTGAATTCAATTACCATATTCTTTCAAAAGTTATATTTAGTATTTTTTCTTAACTCTGAATAATTTGAGATGATTAAATCTTTCAAATAAATCATATTAAAGGTACTTTAGAGGAAGATGTATATGGTCATTGGGCATTTAGCCCTATAAAGTGTCATAAATGGGGATAAGACCTGATTGATATTAAATATCACTTAATTATACAATGGTACACGGAGTTTAATCAAAATAGTTAGAGCCGTTTTTGAGAAAACTGTAAAAATGTGTTTTAGCGTGGATATAAAGTGGCACTTCAAGTTAGCCGATTTTTAAGTAAAAGTTGCTGTCACATCTAAGGCATATAGCTATACTTACGTATTTAAGTAATATCAGTTTCGTACGACTTTTCGTTTTTGAACTAGATTGCTAACATACACACACACAGACGCACAGACCATTTTTCGGGAATTGGTTATTTGGACTCAGGGTACACGAAAACGTGTATTAGCGTTGAAAACTCATTTCCACGATCGCAATAATTACCCTTACTATACATTACATATATACGTAAGTGAAAGTAAAAACTACTGAAATAGTTTCAGATAACTCACTAGATGAAAGATTTAATAAAGTCAGACAAAATTTCAGAAGGTTTATACGAACGTTACAGCTTTAAAAATCTGTCTATTAGATTCATGAAAAATGTTGGTCAATCTGATATACAAAATCACATAAATAAATTCAGCGAACGAGAAAGAAATTGCTAAAATCTCGGCAAAGAAAATATGGACCAGTATCCATTCATTATATGACTAAATGAATATATAGTGGACAGATGGACAGGATATTTCAAGGAGCTGCTAAAAGGGGATTAAATGTTGGGGCAGTTTGGATGACATTAAGGGGACCATTTTGTGCAAGGGGGGACCAAGAGGGGCAGTTTTGTGAAGACCATTTTATCAGCAAGAAATATTTTTTCTTGCCACATAATCTCAACAGTGAACAAACAACTAACTCAAGTCAAAGTCGTCATTCCGTCATTTTTGGACGCCATTTTGTGGTAGTGCGTTCACTTTTTTCGTGGGAAAATTGGCTTTTCTTAATAAATAGTTACAAGGAATACAACGATATGGAATTAATTTATAGGGATTTGGAGGGAGGATGAGATCACACGCTAGTGGGTCTGGCTCACCGTATAATACTTAGTGTTGCCCAAATGCGAGACCAAGACGAGTATTAGTCTTGGGCACTCTTGGTCGTGGTCTTCTTCTTGCGCAAGAGTCTCGCAACAGTCTTGCAGTTACCTATTAGATTATTACTATAAAGATAATACTGTAACTAAGTCCGAATGAAAAATTAGAACCTTTACCAACCTTGGACTTGGTCTTGCAACAGTAAACCGATCTTGGTCTTGGTCTTGCAATTTGCAATTTTGGGCAACACTAGTAATACTGATAAGTTGTAACAACCTTGCTCTTAAATTTCTAGATCAGATTTGCTAAAAATGTTTAAGTGATACTTTTCGAAAATGTTTTTTAATTTGAGAAAAATTTAGTTTATTTTTTAAGAAGAAAAAAGGTAAAAATAATAAGTCATCATTTATTGTTTATTTATTTATTTATTATCATCCGTGTTGAGGAAGAAGTTACATTATCCAAACTTGCTTTTTTCTTTTTTTTTCTTGAGATTTGTTCACATAAGATCATTATACAATTTCTTTTCTTCTTTGTAGATGAATTTTTTTCTTTCTCCAGTATTCTCCATAAGGAAGCGGTGCTACTTATCCGTCCATACGTCAGGCTCTTCCAGTCCTCGCAGTTCATTTGACTTGAAACCTATCCAAACCTTGAATCACGGCCTAAAAAGTATGTCTTTTTGTTTGTTTTTTTGTTCTTCCCTTCTCGCCTTTTAGGCTATACGGGATTTTCCCGGGCTAGGGGGTGAGGGCAGGGAATTTAAAATCTCCTCCGGCACCAGGACGTGAACTCGTACTTTTTAAATCATCTCAAATCTGTGTTATCCGGTTGCCAGGCAACTAGCGGTGCTGTGCACACGCTTAACCAAATTCGGCCCCTAAAAAAAGTATGCCTATCTAACATCTGTACCTTCTAGATATTGGAACTTTCTAAGTCTTTGTGACATCTTTTTTTTCCCCAGTTAGTTGAATATACTTTTGGTTAATCTGGTATTGTCTATTATGTGAAAAGCCTCCAAGAAACGATAACGTCCTCTTTCTCATGATTTCCGAAATTTTCTACAAATTTTCGTATGCCTCATCGTTTTTCCGAAGTTTAATTAGATCCTACATTATTTTATATTTTTTCATGTGAATAATTTTAAAACTACAGAGGGTTTTACAGCGGTAATTAGCACTGTGAAATATAATTAGCGTTAACCAGAGTGGCCAACCAGGTAGGAGAAAGCCGGGTACACACTACGGAGCCACTTTTCACAATTATCAAGCTATATAACGCTAAACTTGTGCCGCTAAGCTCAGGACGGATACTAGGAGAGTGCATTAGTGCCTGTCGCCTCGGGCCAGTCTTTCATATGGAGCTGGAGCTTCCAGCCAACTCTTATCCAGTTTGTGTCTCCATCCCTTTCTAAAAGTTATAAATCACTTCCGATATGATGTAAAAATCCTAGTCAATATATGATGCATGGGTCACAATTATTATAATCTTTATTTAGTATTGGTTGCTCCATGGGAAACCAAACACTTAAACCCATCAAATTCATCTGTCATCAGACATAACAAATACACTCATTTACATTTGGTTCGATCCCTAGGACACTAGTTAATATTGCCCAAATATATGAAATGAAATGAAAAAAAAAATTTTATTACTCTGGGACTGTTATCCCTTTAGAACAAATTATAAGTACAGATTGTACGTCTGTGTGGTCACAATTAGATTATCTATTTACAATAGGAGTCGACTAAAAATAAAAATACTGAAGAAGAGAAAGAAAAGAACAAGAAAATTGTACATATATATAAGAAACTAAAATAACCTAAGTAAATTGAGGTAGTCTCTGAGGGTGCTTAGATATTTCTCTTAGGTATATTTCGCAATCAGTTGGATTGAGAAAGGAGTAGGTGTTTAAGAGGAGAAGAGGAGAGGTTTGAAACAGGAAACTGATTGAGCGTGTCGAATATCAGCAGAGATGGAATTCTAGAGGGAGGCGGCTTGTATTGCAAAGAATTTGTCAAACGCAGCAGTTCGGTGAGGAGGAGGATAGAGGTCGGAAGTACGAGATCTAGTGAGACGGGATTGAATGGAGTACTAGAATTGTAAGCTGTAAAAAATATAGAAGGGTCGATGAGTTCTAATGATCTGGTACAGAAAGGTGGCTCGGAAGTACTGACGGCGATAAGATGGAAAGAGCCACATCAACTCGGTGTACTACTGGGGGTGTGATTACTTCGCATGTTTTTCTCCCGACATTTTTAAACGTTCAATAATCATCATTATATAAATAGGCAAAGACAAAGGGTTAAGTACCACAGAACGGTACCTCATTGTTCAATGAAATTTCCAAGGCTTTGTGCCGCATATGTTACCCTTAGGTATCCCAATCCTTAAAATGCCCTCGAGCAGTGAAAGGACGATGTTCTTTGTATATATTTGTATTTGTTATACTTATATATGTAATTGTGATTAAATAAACTTTTGAGGGGTTAGAAAAAAAAAGTTAAGTAACTTTTTCTGTATTGTTTCTCATTTTCCTTTTTTGTTTATTAGCTATTGACAAACTTCAAAGTTATCGATAAATAAAAATATGAAATAGTAGGAGAACTCTGTTGTGAATAATTTAGGTTTGAAATATAGCTATAATATAAGTGCAATCTTGAAATGAAACCATTTGTTCCGACTGTAGCAGCGAAGTAGTTTCAAATATTTTTTGAAGGAGAAACAAAATTGAGATTGATATTTCGCAGCTTTAAAAACTCTCAAGTGCGAATCTTCTTAGTAATTGAAAAATAAATTTTGTTTGCATCACATTTAATCTGAGTGGGGAAAGTGGGTTCAAATGTATTTTTGAAAAATTTTACAATGGATTTGTCTCTAACTCAAAAAGTAAACAAATCGTAATGCAGAGTTCTATTTTTAAGTACATATAGAAGTGAATTTAAAAATACTTAAGAATAGAATAAAAAATTGGAGACTTCATGCTCTCCTCAAATGTTCAATAATACCTGTTGTCGATTTTCGATGGTTGAATTAATTATTCTCATTTTTTACTTTTAAAATTAAAATCTCAGATCTGGCCCAATCCAGATACCTATCCTTCCATAATAAACTTCAGAATTATCCCAACCCTCTCGTTTCTAACCTTGCTTCCTCTTCAATTCCTGATAACCCTCCGAGGCGTCTGAAAAGAAGATGGCCCCGTGATATCCTAATGTAAACATATCATTAGAGTGCTACCATTGGGTAGTTAATCAGCAAGTGTTGTTCATGTCATTATATACATTATGTTCTAATTTACTATATGTATTTATTTAATACAGTTGTACACGTCTTAAAGAAATGAAAAAAAAATAAATCTCATAAATTTAGAATCCTTACCGGCATGCCAGTTGTAAGTAGGTTTATCATCAAGCTCTTGAAAAATTTTACTTGATTATAACCAGTAGCCATACATACAGCCTACTTCTTTTCATAAATAAATTATAACTATATAGTTTCATTTTTCTTATGGCACTAAGAGAACCATTCCAAAAGAAAAACATCTTGAATTGCACAGAAAAAAAAAAGAAACTAAAAACCCAATAAGCCTTAACATAAAAGGGGACTGCTTAATACGCCAGGAGCCTGGAATTGTCCTGCCTGAACATAAAATATTCAGAGAAAAGCCTGGGGTACGGAAGGGATGCAAAAGAAGGGTCACATTAAGGGCCAGCAAGAAGGCAGTAGGGCCCAAGGTTTGACAATGAGATGAGCCAATCTTCCGTATCTCCAAGTTGCCATAGGATCCTCAACCACTGACCTCGGTAATCTTTAGTTGCTTGTATATAGAAACATACAATGGATAAAGTAATATTTTTATACTATACAAGATATGTAAGTGAAATTCATATACCCCATACACCTTAAACTAATAAAACCAGAAACTCTTAATTTATCTATAATAATTCACTTATTTATAATCTCACTTTAAATATGTAAAAACTCAATAAAATTAAAATATTCAACTGTGATTATTAAAAAAAATATATATATATAATTATTCCTCCCAGTCAAAACAATACACATCACTTCTTATTAACGTTTAAATACTATTAATTTAGTTCAATACATTGCAATTTATTATTTTCTGACACTTTTTTTTCAGTCTGTTTAGAATGGAGTAGACCAATTGTTTGGTTATTCCGGGCTAGTGTTGCCCAAAATCGGTCTTGGCCTTGCACTTCGCATATACAAGAACAAGAACATCGCCTAACTGTTGCAAGACTGGTAAAAAATATCGATTTTTTAAATAAAAATTTAGGAAAAATAGTTACTAATACTTAAAAATTTTAGTTACTAAATGTAAGGAATTGGTATCACTAATATACTTTTGCATTTAACTATTCTAATTTTTCATTCGGCCTGATTAGGTTTCTCCTATCAAAAAAATTACAATAATATCTCTATAGTGATAAGCTCATAGGTAATTGCAAGACTGTTTCGGGACTCTTGCACAAGACCAATATATTTATTTGCACAAGCGTTTTATTACAAAATTTATACAAATAAATTTTACAAAACATTTAAATAAAATAATGTTCTCATTACATTCTCTCATTCATTATTAAATATGATTACTAGAGAGAAATGAGAAAACAAAATTATCAATTCATATAATATTATTTTAGATCGCTTTAAATCTATCAAAACACAACAGTAAAATACTCCTACACTCCAGATATGAATACAACAATAAATTTCCAAACAGAAGACATTGATTGAATTTACCACAGCCTGTTGTTCAACCTGATATCTATGCAGTTTTTTTTTCTTCCACTTCCAAGAAAATATCATTTTCCATAGTAAAATTTGAATATCCATATTTAGACATAAATTATAATAAAAAAAGTCGCTATATATATATATATATATATATATATATATATATATATATATATATACAGAATCTATATATATATTTATATATATATATATATATATATATATATATATATATATATATATATATATATAATATATATATATATATATATATATATATATATATATATATATATATATATATATATATATATATACAGAAAATATATATATATATATATATATATATATATATATATTTAAAAACGCTTCTATTTTGAAATCGGAAGAGATAATATAGTTCATGTAAAAATTATTGGGATTTTTTATAATTAATTTTCTTTACTGATAAAAAAATACTTTCATTATTGTTCGAAACGTAAATTTTCAATAAATCTGTTTTTCACTACTTTTCTGAACACCTCTGCATTGATTCTGTATACACTTCATCAATGAATATGCAGTAAATATTTTCGTGAAATCTTTTATAAACGGATACATATTTATTTTTAAAATTTGATATTTAGCTTATAATACTCTCAATAATTCAGACAGAAAGAAGACATAAAATGTCATTGTTCATTTTTAAATGATTTTCCTTGATCTGTTTTTGAGTAGGTGGATTGAGAAGTTGGATTTGCTGAGATGCACTCCCATCTATGAAAAACTTCCAACTTTAGATAGATAGATAGATAGAAAAATAACTTTATTCTGGGACACAGTCCCTTGAAAATAACAAAATAGAACAAAATTAAAATATTACATCTGGCCAAAATAAAATCAATCGAAAAAAAGAAATAATGTAAAAAAATATAAGGTAAAAATTCTATATACAAAACAAACTAAACTATATACAAAACCATTAATACTATGACAAGACACTTAAAGCTATTTGCTCTTATAGACCAGTATATACTTTTCCGAAAAAATAAAGAATTAAAAAATAAAAATGTATCAAATTCTCTATTAAAATCCGCTCGAATGGTTAGCAAGTATCTGACTGTTTTTGTGATAGGAATTGGAATAGGAGGGATTTGAATGTGGATATGGAGGGGGAATGTCGAATTTTGATAGGGAGGGAATTCCAGAAATTGACAGAGCAAAAAATAAAGGAATTTTGGAATGAGGCAGATCTGTGAGAAGGCATGTAAAGGTCAGAAGGTCGAGATCTTGTGGACAGGGAATGGACTGAGGATTTGAACTGGAGAAGGTTGTAGGCGTAAGAAGGACGATGGTTGTTGATGATTTGGTAGAGGAACGTACCTAGAAAATATTGTCTTCGGAAGGAGGGGAAGAGCCACCTTAACTCAGTGTAGTGGTGAGAGACATGGGAGTACCTCGGGGCACCAATAACAAATCTTACGCAGCTATTCATTAATCTTTTCAGTCTATCACGGAGCTCCACCGAGAGGCCATCATACACCACACAGCTGTAGTCATAATGGGGGAAGATGAGAGAGGAAATTAGGAGTCTACGGATATGTTGAGGTAGGAGATGGCGGAAGCGATGAAATAGTTTAAGGGTAGAAATTGTCCGACGAGAAATGTGAGAAATGTGGTAGGTCCAGGAGAGGGTTTGATCTATGAAAAATCCTAAATTTTTAGGATTAGAAGGAAATTGGCTGGTCATTAAGGTGTAATATGGGAAAGTCAGTATGGGATCTAATAAGGGGCTTGGAACCAATGACAATGGCCTGAGTTTTGGCAGCATTTAACTTTAATCCATTTACATTTGCCCAGGCATTGATTCGATCAAGGTCTTCTTGAATCTTGGCAAATGCCCCCAGTAACTCAGAGGGAGAAAAGGATAGGTAGATCTGGGAATAATCTGCATAAAGGTGATGGGAACAATGGAGAATTGATTTAGGTAGGTCGTTAATGTAGGAGCTGAAAAGGAGAGGATATATGCTTGAACCCTGGGCAACTCCAGAGGATAAAGAAAGGAAAGCAGATAGTGGTTGGTTGGGTATGGAGACTGCTTGGGTGCGTTGGGAGAGGAAAGATTGGAAACAAGAGATGGACCTATTGGAGAAAGATAATGATTTTAGTTTGTTGAAGAGGATGGAATGGTTGATGGATTCGAAAGCTTTGGAGAAGTCTAGAAGAATAAGGAGAGTTAATTTTCTATCATCTATTGCAGATTGAATGTCGTTGGTAATTTTAATTAAGGCAGATTGTGTGGAATAGCCGGGACGGAAACCAGATTGGAGAGGATCAAATTGGTTGGACTTTTCGAGGAACTTGGAGACTTGGGATTGCACTAGTCTTTCAAGAGGCTTTGAGAGGTTAGAAAGAATTGAAATTGGACGGAAATCTTCAGGTGAAGATGGATTAGGCTTTTTATTTAAAGGAAGGACAATGGCTTTTTTCCAAGAGGTAGGGAATACTGAATTCTGAAGGGAGAAATTGTAGATAAAAAGGAGAGCTGGGAGGATTTCCGGTAGACATATTTTTATTAATTTGACAGGAATGCCGTCTGGTCCTATGGAATTGGTGTGGGATTTCATTACCGCGGTTAACAGGTCTGTGGGAGAAATGTCGGAAAAATAAAAGTTATTGTCGTTAAAGGATATCTCTGATGCAAAGCCAGAAGAGGAAGATAGAGAAGAGGTATCAGCGACAGATATAAAATAAGAGTTTAAATCATCGGAGGATACAGGATAGGCTGCGGTAGGGGATCTGGAAGGATTACCAATGGAAAGTTTACGAAGCAGTAGCCATTTCGATTTGATATCAGGAGCTGAGGAAAGGATTTCATGGAAGTAGGAAGCTTTTGCACGCCGGATCCTAGTCTGTGCCAAGTTGCGAAGCACCCTGAACGCTTGGTAGTCATCTGCAAGCCTCGTACGTCTAAAACGTCTTCGGGCAGCGTCGCGCCTCTTCTGCAGATCTTTGATTTCCTGACACATCCAAGGAGCAGGCCGGTGACGAAAGGTAGAGGTTTTGAGGGGAGCATGTGTATTGAGAATATTGAGAAGATTGGTGGTAAGAATGTCAACCATGGAGTCAATGGAAGAGAATATATTCCATTCCAGTCTAGGGTGTCTAAGTCAGGTAATATTTTTTCTCGAGTAAGGGAAACTAGGTGACGGAAGTTGATAGTTCGAGGCTGGATTGAAGGAGTTTGGATATTATATGTTATTTGTATAAGATCGTGAGATGATAAGAATGATACTGGCAATTGAGAAGAGGAGAGGAGATTTTGTACAGAGTCTATAATGTAGAAGTCTAGCCAAGTGTCTGACCTGCTGGTGTGGTGGGTGGGGGAAAATAGAACTATGAAGAGGTGCAGAGAGAAAATTAGGTTTTCTAGATAGGATTTGTCATTGGAGTTAGAGAGGAAATTGGTATTTAGGTCACCGCAGATGATTATTCTGGGATATAGCGGAACGAAGCTGAATAGGGTTGATTCGAAGGACTGATCAAATGGAACATGGGGAGGACGATATACCACAGTGTAAAGGAGAGGAAGATCTTTACAATGGATTTCTACTAGAAGGTATTCAACCTGAGGATGATCGGAGGGTGGTGAGGAATCGAGGATTCGAGTCTTCAGGCTATTATGGACAAACATGGCTACTCCTCCGCCATTCCGGCTTACCCGGTCATGACGGAGGAGGGTGTGATTAGGCAAGGAAATAGAAGAGGATGGGATGTAAGGTTTAAGCCAAGTTTCCGAGATTGCGATAATATGATAATAGTTTTGAGTGAAATATTGCAGGAACTCGTCATAGTGGGCAGGGAGGGATTGAGAGTTAACATGACAGGTGATTAGGGTACTAGAAATGAGAGGAATTGGGAGGGAAACAGTCAGAGTTTGGTAGAGAAACTCTAAAACAAATATAAAATACAAAAAGGCGTTTACAATTAATGAAAATAGCAGAAGAGAAAGTGTAAGCAGGAACCAAAAGAAATAAAAAACATATGGTCAATAAAATATAAATTAGTGTGTAAGTGTGAAGAGATGTCTCTATGCGTAGAAGTGAAAATGTTCCTTTGTAGATAATTTAGTTCAAAGTTATTTTAATGAGGATGAGGAATAGACGAATTCTTCGTGGTCAGGTAAATATATCGAGGTCCGAGGCCTGTTCAATCAGAATAACTTTATGCCCGTCCTCCTTTCGACATCGCACCTTTCCAGCGGCAAACCACGTATATTTGATTTTCCCCGCAGCTCTCTTCTGTCGGGCAAGCCAATATAAGTGTCTGTTTGTGGGAGTCATTTCCTCACTCAGATATATCCGGTGACAGTCACTCTCCTGCCAGCCGATATCCCGAGTATTGAGGTCCCTCTTGACTTTCCTCTTCGTTATTAAGTCGTCCCTGACTGACTGTTTGACAAATCGCGCGATGACAGGCGGCGGTCGTGGGTCATCTTTTCTACTTCTGCGGCGATGCACTATGTCCAAGTCATCTGAGTTTTTGTACTGAGCCTGATGCCCAAACTTGCTCCAATGCTGGTCACCAAAGCGGCGGGCGTTTCACCAGTTCGCTCCGGTATCCCTCGGATCTCCAGTGATCTGGATAACAAGCCCTGCTCTGCGTTATTCAGGCGAACCTCCAATTCGCCCACTCGAGATTTGAGGGCTTTATTTTCCAGAATATTTTTTTTCGAGATTACTGGCTTGACTTTCGAGGTGTTTCTCAATTTTCGATAATTTTTCATTAAGCTCAAAATTGAGCTCTACATATTTATCGAGGGTTGTTTTTATGTTTTTTATGTCTTCATTGACACTCGAGTCTAAGCGATTTACTGCCGCTAGTATTTCTGAGGCGGACGGCTCAGTGTTAGGTTTTTTGGTCTGTTCACAATTAGGGTATACTCATGTTTTTTTTTTGTGTGCTTTTAAGGCTTCAATTTCTTTTTCACTTAGATTGAGACACCAACCGTGAAAAATAATTTTGCATTTTACACAACAAAGATTGTTTTTATCTTCGCGTGCAATAGTATTATTGCAAATATTACACTGCACCACATTTAATTAGAATAGAACAATTAAAATGTAAATAAATACCGGGAGAGAGTTGTTTTGATAAACGCAGTAAACAGTGTTGTCTAATGCTGTAGGGATTAGTAGACGTTTACACTCCCGTAGCTTCTAGAACTCAATTGGATTCACGACACTTTCTTTAAGTAGCTAAAAGTGAATATATTACACTAATCACAGTGAATACTAATACTGTTAAAAGAAAAATACACTCAACTATAATGAACTGTACTGAACATTAAAATTTTAAAAAATCAGAACTGATAATATAAGAGAGTAATAGCGATGTGTACAGGTAGCTGTCTCTGGCCAGACTTTCATCAAACTTCATATATTCTAGGACCCAGTAGGAAAACCTAATGACACGTGTTATAATTTTAAAGATACTTGATACGATTAATCCGTTTGTGGCTTTAGTGTTTGCTCTGGTTGCATCAATTCATAATTTATCATAACTAAAACTATTGAAATATTTCTTGAACATTTGATTTCAATTAAACCAACTATTTTATTATATTTTTGTTATATTATATTTATATGTTAGATTATATTTCATTGATTTTTTATTTAAATTTATAATATGGAGAGATTGATTTAAATTTTTGAACCAAGTGGTATTGATTTTGTAAACCACATAATTCATTCAAAGAAAAAAAAAAATCATTGACCTGATCATCTGTGTACCACGAATTTGTTACATTCTTGTTTATACTTATATAATTTTAGAATCTGATTTCAAATTTTGTAGTTATGAAAAATATTTAAATAGATAAAAAGTACATTTACTTGTTACTTTCTTGTTTTCACTTATATTATTTTAGAACATTATCTAAAATTTTGTAATTGTAAGATAATATTTATCTTGATAAAATGATTTTTCCACTCAGTATCTCGTTTCTATAAATTACCTTAATTATTTTTTTAAATTTGTATTTATGATATTTACAACTGTATTCAGAAAAAAAAACATTAAGTAAATGTGATAATAGAAAATAATAACATGAAAACACTTGTTAAGAAACTACCCACTGGCAGCACTCTAAAAAAATATATATAAATGTATTTATAATAGACGATCTCGAGGCCATTTTCTTTTCTGACGTCTCAGAGGATTATTCGGAGGAAGTATAGAAAAGAGAGGGTTCGGATGGTTCTGAAGTGACCTTAACTTAAATATAAAATATGAGAAGGAGTTGATCGGTGGGTGCGGTCAAATAAATACTAAATTATACAAATAGTATTATTTATTTTTTTCCGACGTTTCTACCCACTTTGCAGGTCTTCATCAGGGCTACAAAAATTGAAAACATGGTGAAAATGAGATAAATAAATATGAGTAGATATAAATTAAGAAGAAGTTGTCTGATAAAGAAATAAAAAGGTGATATTAGAGATATAGCGGGTGACAATGTAGTTAAAATATCAAGTATTATATATATAGAAGAAACAAACAAAAATGGAAAATAAGTATGAATAAAAATAGAAAACAAAGGAGAATATAACATGTAAGTTAAAAATAAACAGATTGCGATAAAATATAAGGAATGAGTGTATAACAAACTAATAAAAATTACATTTGATAACTGTAGGTGAACAGATAACGGGACTAAAGGTTAAGAAATAATTAAGAAATTGGTCACGTTATCTGTTTACCTACAGTTATCAAATGTAACCTCCACTAGCTTGTTATCCACTGACATCTTGTTATTATGTTATCTTATTCTTATTTTAGCTTTACTATATCAATACTTATTTAATTTTAATCTCTTTATTCGTTAACATTAATTTTCTTCATCTGTTAACCTACAGTTATCAAATTTATTCTTTATTAGTAATTAAAATACAAAAAAACTAAACAATATTTGATAATATCACGATTGCAAGTGCAGCAACTATTAGTGTTGCCCAAATGCTAGACCAAAACGAGTCTCGGTCTCGTTTATAGCCTCAGGTAGAGTTAAGACAATCTATACAGTGACATCTGGTGTGTCCACTTACATGACTTTCCTACCGATTTTAAATATGTCATGAGTGACAAATATTCAGGACGCAGTCATTATAAGGTTTTTATTAGTGCCGACGTTTATTAATCACCCTTAATATGTAGAACAGTCGACTAACTTACTTCAATAATTTTAAATTTGTTCATTAAAAATACATATGAAGCTCAATCTCCAGTGGGTTTAGCCCCAGTGAAGCGGCTGTGAGATAAGTGCAGGGATATCCTGGAGTCATGCGTTTCCCTCCACAGTTGGAGAGACAAGTCTGGCTCGGAGTTCTCTCACCTGATCGTAAATAGTGTAAAGAGGTATCCATGTGTTTTTTTTATTTATTTATTTTTAGGTTATTTTATACTCATTTATTGTATATATGTTATTAATATTATACATAATACAGAGTATGAATGTGATCTCTGAACACTATTATAAATGTCCTTTGAGACAGATTGTAATATTTTCAATAAACAAAATTAAAAAAAAAAAAACATAATTGAATTAAACTAATTTTTCTGGTAACTAAAGAAATCATTAGAGTAAAATTAAATGTAAATGGGCAAGTGAACTATTATTAAAATGAGTGTATGAAATTCAATACACTGTAGCGTTGCTAAAAGTGGTCCGATTTGGTCAATTTTTAAAATAGTTTTGTCAGTAATTCAATAAAATTTAAAAAATGTTACCATTACATACTATAGAGATATTACTGTGATGTTTCAGAATGAGGAACGCCCTAGTAAAATATTGGAGGCGTAAAATGAAAAAGTATATTGCTCCTACTAATTCTTCACATATATTAACTAAAATTGTCTAATATTTGTAACTATTTTATATTATTTTTCTGTTAATATCTTAGGCTTTAGTGCGATAGGAAAATAGGCTCTGATAATTCATCCTACAATTCGATTTGAACCAATGATGAGTATCAAGATATCAAAATACAAACTGAAAAAGAAGAGATCTATAATAAAATGCATTTCGCACATGAAAGAAAAATATAGAAAGAGATTTGCTAAAATGAAATTTGGGTTTGAAGACTTAGTTTCGAGAGTAAAGAAGCAATTCCATTTTCAAGTCCTGATTTTTAGTTTCTACCCACTTTGCAGGTCTTCATCAGGGCTACAAAAATTGAAAACATGGTGAAAATGAGATAAATAAATATGAGTAGATATAAATTAAGAAGAAGTTGTCTGATAAAGAAATAAAAAGGTGATATTAGAGATATAGCGGGTGACAATGTAGTTAAAATATCAAGTATTATATATATAGAAGAAACAAACAAAAATGGAAAATAAGTATGAATAAAAATAGAAAACAAAGGAGAATATAACATGTAAGTTAAAAATAAACAGATTGCGATAAAATATAAGGAATGAGTGTATAACAAACTAATAAAAATTACATTTGATAACTGTAGGTGAACAGATAACGGGACTAAAGGTTAAGAAATAATTAAGAAATTGGTCACGTTATCTGTTTACCTACAGTTATCAAATGTAACCTCCACTAGCTTGTTATCCACTGACATCTTGTTATTATGTTATCTTATTCTTATTTTAGCTTTACTATATCAATACTTATTTAATTTTAATCTCTTTATTCGTTAACATTAATTTTCTTCATCTGTTAACCTACAGTTATCAAATTTATTCTTTATTAGTAATTAAAATACAAAAAAACTAAACAATATTTGATAATATCACGATTGCAAGTGCAGCAACTATTAGTGTTGCCCAAATGCTAGACCAAAACGAGTCTCGGTCTCGTTTATAGCCTCAGGTAGAGTTAAGACAATCTATACAGTGACATCTGGTGTGTCCACTTACATGACTTTCCTACCGATTTTAAATATGTCATGAGTGACAAATATTCAGGACGCAGTCATTATAAGGTTTTTATTAGTGCCGACGTTTATTAATCACCCTTAATATGTAGAACAGTCGACTAACTTACTTCAATAATTTTAAATTTGTTCATTAAAAATACATATGAAGCTCAATCTCCAGTGGGTTTAGCCCCAGTGAAGCGGCTGTGAGATAAGTGCAGGGATATCCTGGAGTCATGCGTTTCCCTCCACAGTTGGAGAGACAAGTCTGGCTCGGAGTTCTCTCACCTGATCGTAAATAGTGTAAAGAGGTATCCATGTGTTTTTTTTATTTATTTATTTTTAGGTTATTTTATACTCATTTATTGTATATATGTTATTAATATTATACATAATACAGAGTATGAATGTGATCTCTGAACACTATTATAAATGTCCTTTGAGACAGATTGTAATATTTTCAATAAACAAAATTAAAAAAAAAAAAACATAATTGAATTAAACTAATTTTTCTGGTAACTAAAGAAATCATTAGAGTAAAATTAAATGTAAATGGGCAAGTGAACTATTATTAAAATGAGTGTATGAAATTCAATACACTGTAGCGTTGCTAAAAGTGGTCCGATTTGGTCAATTTTTAAAATAGTTTTGTCAGTAATTCAATAAAATTTAAAAAATGTTACCATTACATACTATAGAGATATTACTGTGATGTTTCAGAATGAGGAACGCCCTAGTAAAATATTGGAGGCGTAAAATGAAAAAGTATATTGCTCCTACTAATTCTTCACATATATTAACTAAAATTGTCTAATATTTGTAACTATTTTATATTATTTTTCTGTTAATATCTTAGGCTTTAGTGCGATAGGAAAATAGGCTCTGATAATTCATCCTACAATTCGATTTGAACCAATGATGAGTATCAAGATATCAAAATACAAACTGAAAAAGAAGAGATCTATAATAAAATGCATTTCGCACATGAAAGAAAAATATAGAAAGAGATTTGCTAAAATGAAATTTGGGTTTGAAGACTTAGTTTCGAGAGTAAAGAAGCAATTCCATTTTCAAGTCCTGATTTTTAGTTTCTACCCACTTTGCAGGTCTTCATCAGGGCTACAAAAATTGAAAACATGGTGAAAATGAGATAAATAAATATGAGTAGATATAAATTAAGAAGAAGTTGTCTGATAAAGAAATAAAAAGGTGATATTAGAGATATAGCGGGTGACAATGTAGTTAAAATATCAAGTATTATATATATAGAAGAAACAAACAAAAATGGAAAATAAGTATGAATAAAAATAGAAAACAAAGGAGAATATAACATGTAAGTTAAAAATAAACAGATTGCGATAAAATATAAGGAATGAGTGTATAACAAACTAATAAAAATTACATTTGATAACTGTAGGTGAACAGATAACGGGACTAAAGGTTAAGAAATAATTAAGAAATTGGTCACGTTATCTGTTTACCTACAGTTATCAAATGTAACCTCCACTAGCTTGTTATCCACTGACATCTTGTTATTATGTTATCTTATTCTTATTTTAGCTTTACTATATCAATACTTATTTAATTTTAATCTCTTTATTCGTTAACATTAATTTTCTTCATCTGTTAACCTACAGTTATCAAATTTATTCTTTATTAGTAATTAAAATACAAAAAAACTAAACAATATTTGATAATATCACGATTGCAAGTGCAGCAACTATTAGTGTTGCCCAAATGCTAGACCAAAACGAGTCTCGGTCTCGTTTATAGCCTCAGGTAGAGTTAAGACAATCTATACAGTGACATCTGGTGTGTCCACTTACATGACTTTCCTACCGATTTTAAATATGTCATGAGTGACAAATATTCAGGACGCAGTCATTATAAGGTTTTTATTAGTGCCGACGTTTATTAATCACCCTTAATATGTAGAACAGTCGACTAACTTACTTCAATAATTTTAAATTTGTTCATTAAAAATACATATGAAGCTCAATCTCCAGTGGGTTTAGCCCCAGTGAAGCGGCTGTGAGATAAGTGCAGGGATATCCTGGAGTCATGCGTTTCCCTCCACAGTTGGAGAGACAAGTCTGGCTCGGAGTTCTCTCACCTGATCGTAAATAGTGTAAAGAGGTATCCATGTGTTTTTTTTATTTATTTATTTTTAGGTTATTTTATACTCATTTATTGTATATATGTTATTAATATTATACATAATACAGAGTATGAATGTGATCTCTGAACACTATTATAAATGTCCTTTGAGACAGATTGTAATATTTTCAATAAACAAAATTAAAAAAAAAAAAACATAATTGAATTAAACTAATTTTTCTGGTAACTAAAGAAATCATTAGAGTAAAATTAAATGTAAATGGGCAAGTGAACTATTATTAAAATGAGTGTATGAAATTCAATACACTGTAGCGTTGCTAAAAGTGGTCCGATTTGGTCAATTTTTAAAATAGTTTTGTCAGTAATTCAATAAAATTTAAAAAATGTTACCATTACATACTATAGAGATATTACTGTGATGTTTCAGAATGAGGAACGCCCTAGTAAAATATTGGAGGCGTAAAATGAAAAAGTATATTGCTCCTACTAATTCTTCACATATATTAACTAAAATTGTCTAATATTTGTAACTATTTTATATTATTTTTCTGTTAATATCTTAGGCTTTAGTGCGATAGGAAAATAGGCTCTGATAATTCATCCTACAATTCGATTTGAACCAATGATGAGTATCAAGATATCAAAATACAAACTGAAAAAGAAGAGATCTATAATAAAATGCATTTCGCACATGAAAGAAAAATATAGAAAGAGATTTGCTAAAATGAAATTTGGGTTTGAAGACTTAGTTTCGAGAGTAAAGAAGCAATTCCATTTTCAAGTCCTGATTTTTTGGAATGGTGGTAAGGAGCCATCTACAGACTGTAACAGAATCTATTATTTTAGATTCATGAGGAATCCTGCATCACCATCTGTATTAATTCTGGACATACTTAGGTGTCCGGAAATATAGAGAAATTTATGAATAAATAAATTATAACATTCGGTACTTGGGTAGGGCCTTTATCCTTCTTGTTCTTTCACATTACATGTTATCTATTGGGACTGATAGATATTCTGGGCCATTTAGAAACTCAGCATAGTTGAGCAGCTGTGCAGTGTTGTTGTACTTCTCTCATAATGTTTTTTTTTACTTGCATTCTCTTGGTCTTGCAACAATTACCGAAGACCGATTTCGGGAAACACTACATATCAATCATGTTAGAGTTTCGATAAGGCAATTATTTTTTTATTGTTTTAAACAACAAAATGAGGTAAAATAATATGCTATGTAGTAAAATGTTTTGATCACTATAAGCCTACAAATGAGAATAGAAAGACAAATTAGATGGCGAATGGAACCGCAACTACTTACTATTCCGGAGCGGTTGAAGGCATTGTAGTGAAGGTTTCATTGGTTACACTACACCATAGAACCATACCATGGAGATTAGCTTTGCCTATTATCAACACGGGGTAGGAATTGTTATATCCAATACATTTCTGTTTACAGGAGTTTCGACAGCCAGTGAATATCGAGCGGAATAGGAAATGTAATCACCAAGGAATCCAATATTACTTATGTAACTAAAATATTTAATCAATGATTGAATAACGAATACCACTCTATTTTGTCCAAATCTTTGTGAAGTGCTGACAACAGGAATTTATTAAGCATTTTGATAAAAAGAAGATTATTCCAAAGACAATATTAATTCTCTTTATCGTTTAGGATGTCGGTCTATTGTTCATGATGCCAACAGAAAAACCTTTGAAAAACCAACAAGTTGAAATATACAACATATTTAGTAAATAATTTGTTGAAAAAATATGGTAGACCGAAGATTTATTAAATGTAATTTTATTAAATCCTAATAAGCACTTCCGTTTACGCACGCGCAAATGCATTTTTGTAGATATGGCAATATTTCAAAAACGGCTCGTTCGATTTGGCTCAAAGTTGGATAAAATGTAGTTATTTGTAAAAAAAATAGGGTAGGATAAATTTAATTGAATTATGGCCATTACTTTCTCATATATATATGAGCAAACGTGTTTTCCTTGATACGTCTATATCTCTAAAACCGCAAGTTCGATTGGCTCAAATTTGGAGAAAATTTATGGTAGATTGGTCAACGTAAAATGAAATAGGCATCACTATTATCAAATTCTATCTAATACTCCAAATAAAAAACATTCGCTTTCAGATCAGGAAATGTTTTATTTGATATGCCTATAGTTTGAAAACGGCGCATTCGATTCCACCCACACTGAATTCCATTTAATAATTAAAATTAATATAAACCATTAGTAACACTATAATTGCTGTAAAATGTGGAAGGCACTAATTATATGGAGTGGGAATTAGACTATTACAATATTGTTATGGAGATATAATATTTTAGGTTTTATTCAAACAGTTAATTTATACTGGATTGTTTGGTCGATTCCAATTTTTAATTACAAATTATCGAATATGTAATCTGCAAATGAAGAACTTTTTCGGATTTTAGTATTTGCTGTTAAACAAAACTCGTGGATATTAAGCACGCATATGTTGAGAGATTATTGAATTTCCAAAAACGGCTTCTTCCAGAGATTTTATTCTTAGAACAAATTTTTTAAACTCCTTAATGCAGATATATTTTAGCAAATGAAAACGGTGAGGAAGATATACTTACCTTACTTGGCGTACATTTTGAAATATATATATTTAAAGTTATTAATCAGTCGAATATGCAAAATACATAGGATTTTTTTCAAAGGTTTTGTATATCCCAGGTGAGTTTTCTGCCCTGGTATAGTCTGAGAGACGGTGTATACAGTTTGTAAGGAACTGGAATATTGTAATTTGTATTATAGCAGGACTTAGCTTTTTTTTGGGTTCTCCCCTTCCTCGCCTTTAAGGCTATACGGGGTTCTCCCGGGCCAGGGTGTGTGGGCGGGTATTTAAAAGACTCCCCCGGCACCGTGATGCGAACTCGAAACTATTTTTCATCGTTGTCTCATATGTCGGCTTGCCGGGCAACGGCGGTGCTGTGCAATCTCGTTAGCCCATTCGGCCACCCCGCCCACTGTTATAGCAGGACTTTCAATAATCCACAGTGAAAAAATAACAGAGGGTATGTAGGGTAGGGTTTTGACTTATGATTATGTTCATCTCTACCATCCTTCCTCCATAAGAAAATATGAAATATACCTATATCGTCTTATAAATGTACAATTACTAAACACATAAATTGCTTGGAGAAACATAATCTTTTATTAAACTAAAATATCGTTAAATATAATACAACAGTTTAATTAAATAAAATATTTATAAAAATAATGAAGAATTTGAATTTGAATAAATCATGCTACATTTTGAAAACTTTAAGGTCTATTTTTATTCTCTAAATCTACTTCTTCTTTAATTTGTCATACGATTATATGGTAGAAATGGACTAAATATACCTATGTAAAGATAAGATGACGATAACGATATATTCAGTAGACAGAGAAATTTTATATATAGATATTTTTAAACTACTATATTTGTAATGGATATTAATTTCATATCCATCATGATTTTGTTAATTTAAGCAAAAACTACTTTTGGAGCATTTCGCACTTTTTTTGTGGAGATTCAATTAGATGAACCGTATAATCTCCGATGTGTAAAGTCGGCTGGAGTCGACTAATTGAAGTGTTTTTTCATGTGGAATAAAATATCTCAAAAACTAAAAATCAAACCTGCATACTGTGACCGAGGGGATTGTTCAGCATTTCATCTCCTCTATTTTATCCTCTTTATAATTTATATTTCATATTATTAATTTTTTGAGTTCTACCAATGGGTAGTTTCTCTTCATGTTGTACATGCCATGTTACAAATTTCTCATTTACTTATTGTATTCTCTATGTAATAGAGTTGTAAATTCCATTACAATAATAAAAAAAAAATATTATTAATTTCGCCTTCGTGATGTTTTAAGCAGAAACCTTAATTATTTTTTTTTAAATGTGGTTGATTTTAAATTTATTTAGGAAGGGAAAGGAACTAGAAAAGAAACCAAAAATAAATACATGATTGCCAGATAAATATTATTATTACCACTAAACTTACTTTACCATTTATTTTCATACCATCATTTTATATTCGGTCAAAATTATATAGAGTCTGAATCACGTTAAAATTATTAAAATGGAATAACTGGATGATAAACTCATGGCCAGAGAATCAAGCATTTCGTCCAATACATATATATATATAACGTATAAATATATAATATATATAATATATATATATATATAAATATATAATATATATAAATATATATATATATAACGCAAACGATTTTCTTTTAAAAGAGTTATTGTTGAGGCTTAGAGGTTTGTCGAAAGAAAATGTATCACTGTACGACATAGCCAGGGTTTATGGCTGTTCTGGGTAGGTAGCCTATGCAAATCTCCTCAGTAAATTGTCATGAAGTAAGGCAGTAGTCTACATTCACAGTCAGCGGGGGGAGTGAGAGAAGGGGGAGGATACTACGGTGCTACAACTCACTTATTCTTCACAATACAGTACTTGGTTTTATTTTATATATATATATATATATATATATATATATATATATATATATATATATATATATATATATATATATATATATATATATGTATATATTTTTTTTAAATTTTGTATATGTGATTTTATTTATATATATTTTGTATATGTATATATAAAATCACCCGTTTATAGTAAAAAGTCATTAAAAACGGGGTACCTGTTAACTATTACTGGAAATAGCTATTTCAGAAATAAAAAATGCGATAACATGAATGGTGTATTTTGATTAAGAAGATAGATTGAGATATAACATTGAGAAAATGATTATAAGAACGTAGAGTAACGAGTTGTGGGGTGTAGAGAGCGTTATTGGTAATTTATAAAGATTTATGAGGAGTTGATCGGGGAGTGCGGTCAAATAAATAAGAAATTACACAAATAGTATTATTTAATTTTTTTACCGACGTTTCGACCCACTTTGCAGGTCTTCATCAGGGCTACAAAAGATACAAAACATGGTGAAAATAAAATAAATGAATATAATTAGATATAAAATAAGAAGAAGTTGTCTGATAAAGAAATAAAAAGATGATATAAGAGATATAGTTGGTGCCAATGTAATTAAAATATAAAGGATTATATATATATATATATATATATATATATAGAAGATACAAACAAAAATGAAAGATAAGTATGAATAAAAATAGAAAACAAAGGAGAATATAGCATGCAAGTTAAAATTAAACAGATTGCGATAAAAGATAAGGAAGGAGTGTATAACGATAAAAGATAAGATCTTTATTAGTTTGTTATGCACTCATTCCTTATCTTTTATCGCAATCTGTTTAATTTTAACTTACATGTTATATTCTCCTTTGTTTTCTATTTTTATTCATACTTATCTTTCATTATTGTTTGTATCTTCTATATATACAATCCTTTATATTTTAACTACATTGTCACCAACTATATCTCTGATATCATCTTTTTATTTCTTTATCACACAACCTCTTCTTATTTCATGCCTACTTATATTCATTTATTTTATTTTCACCATGTTTTGTATCTTTTGTAGCCCTGATGAAGACCTGCAAAGAACCCACTCAATAAACGTCGGCAAAAAAATTAAATTAAATTAAAGCACCTCCCAATCAACTACTTCACATATTATATCACGGTCAACCATCTCTACATCATTATAAAGATTTATAATAATTTGTTACAATATAGCTTTGTTTTCATAATTTTCATGTTAACCTGAGGATGTACTGCAAAAGCCTGTAATAATAAAAATAAAAATTTACATGAGACGAACTTCAGAACTTCATATGGGCATGGTTTGGATTCATGAATGAGTGGTATATTCTGGATAACCTTCTGTTTTGTATATCACTTCGTTTCTGAGGTTCTTGGTATACCGAAAGTTATTTGGTTTGAAAATATGAAACTAGAGTTCTTTTATCGTCTCGTGTTAAATATTCCAATTAATAAAATCAATACTCAGTATCTCACTATCTGCAGTTCGGCAGCATTGTACCTTTTTTCGACTCAAGCTCATTTTTCAGTCGAGGAGGTCTCGATTATTTGAAGGCCGTTCAATAGTATCTTCTTTTTTTCTTGTTTGGTTCGCTTAGCTTCACGGTGACCAGTATCAGGGCAGGAGAACCCCAGACATTTGACCAGAGACGCCGGGCTGAGAGTCTCCACTACTTATTAGAAAAAAAAATATGAGAAAAATTAAATAATTATACTCCCTTGATATTGCAGTCCATGCGCAAACGCTTTATATATTCTTTTTTTACGTGACCACCTTTCATTGAGCATTTCATAAGTTTTCTCTGTAACGTCACAAGCACTACAACCTTCACTGTAACTTACGGTGTTCGATGGTTTTTTTTTCGCGATCGCAAATTTTTATAAAAGGCCATACAGACGAAATGAATTATCATAGATTTCATTTTACGGGACTAAAACATGCGCCAGAACAAGATTAACCATAAAATCTCAAAACTACATTTTCCAACAATATTGTCCTTGCAGGCTTTTGCAGTGTTGCTGTCGATATAATAATTAAATTTAAAATATTAAAAAATAAAAAAGAAGCAATGTGATAATATATAGAATAAAACACAACACTTTTCAAAACAGACTTTACAAAGAAAATAAAATTTTAATAAATCCTTTTCTTTAAAATGAAGCTTCAACATCTTTTTACAAAAGTATTAAAATAATTCTTTAAAGATTTCTATTTAAAATTTTTTATTAATTAATTATTAAAAATTGTTTTACCGATTTAAAGAGCCACTGCAGGAAATATTAGAATGATTTATTTAGAAATGATTAAGCCTATAATTCATAAGCTCTCAAACAAAGATTTTATATTTTTATATTGGCACAAGCATACTTCAATTAATTTAATCCATTTCCTCATCAAGGATTATCAATTTTAATAAATTCTAACCAGAACTTCCGCATACGCTCGCCCAAACGCATTTTTGTTGATATGCCAATATTCAAATAATGGAGAGTCAATTTTTTTAAATTCTGTCCACTGCTTACTCTTATATATGCGCAAACGTGTTTTAATTGATACGTCTATATACATATGAAACCGCAAGTTCAATTTTGCTCAAATTTAGAGGGAATTTACTGATTGATAAACTTAAAATGAAATAGGCATCAATTTTATCAAATTCTATCAACTACTAGAAAAAAAAAAAATTCTGCTTTTAGATCAGGAAATGTGGTATTTGATATGCCTATTGTATGAAAACGGCGCATTCGATTTGACCCAATCTTGGAGGAAATTTGGAGAACAGTATAGAAACTACTTAGTATCAATTTCATTGAATTCCCTTTAATAATTCAAATTAATACAAATAATTGTTAAAAATATAATGGCTGGTAAATGTTGAAGGCACTGATCATATGGAGTGGGAGTTATGTTATTACAATATTGTTATGGGGTTTTAAAATTTTAGGTTTCATAAAAAAAATAATTGATATATTGTTTGGTCTGTTTCAAACGTTACTGGCATGACACTTACTGCCGTTACTTAGATTTCGTGTAATTTTCAGTAAATCTAAAGTAATTTGTACTCTGAATTTGTAAACAAAAAAAAAATGTCTGATATGTGATTGTTTTTATTTCTATTGAAGTTCAACCAGTTTTTCTTGGTCTCGATTTCCTCCTTAAATATCGAAGTTTAGTGAAGTTCACCCATATGTTTATATTCAAGCTTAATTAGTTTAGTTCTGACTGAAGAAAAGTATTTCTCTTGTTAAATCCGAACAAATAAGTTGAATTTTTCCTATGGATTTTCTAGTTCCATCCATTTTACGAACTCAAAACGTGCCTATTAAGTATTAATCACTACTATTAGTGCAAAAGGTCGTGTTTAAAAATTTCCAACTTTTATTCTATAAGTGCTAGAAGACACATTTTGTAGTCTGCAACTGATATAAGTAGTCTGCTACTACGGAAAATAGCAAAGGACAGTAAAATATGAAATTATACCAATAAAGCATAACAAAATAATGAGTTTTTTCATACGACGTTTTGCACTATCAGTAGTGAAATGCATGTTCATTATGCATTGGTATTTTTTTTTTTTTAACCAAGAATAACCAATATGGAATCTTCAAATACGGCCTTCTTTCACATTTTAATTTAAGTTTCCGAATCGGCTTCTCCCAGATATTTTATTCTCATACGAAAAAATGTATACCTTGTAATATAGATATATTATAGCCAATGAAAACGGTGAGGAAGCTATAGTGCCTTTACTTGGCAGACGTTTTTTTTATTCTGTCGGAAATTTAATAACCGTTAAAAATAGGCTAAAATGTGTTTTCTGATTCAGGGGTATCTGAAAGGATAAAGATTAAGACGTAATGAGTCGTTGAAAACCATGCATTAGAAATTTAATCCGATCACAAAACTTCCCTTACCTTATACCGATAGGAAAGTAATAAGACGTGTAGAAAAAATAAAAAATTATACCCTATATCATTGCTAATTTTCTTCCTTACTGTCAGATGTAGGAACGCTTTGTATTCGTGCAGGAGGTTAAAAAAATGATGTAATCAGAATCGAAAATTTTCACTCGCGTTTTACGTTACAGACATCAATGATCAAATGTGGTTCGGCGTCTGTCTGTCTATCTGTCTGTAGCCAAATCGATGTAACGGACATATCACCTACTACCGTCTATTCGATTTTAATGAATTTTTCTGAGAATGTGTGGATTGAAATCTAGATGGTAACATATCAATTTCATCAAATTCTATCCAACACTTCCGCTTACGCATTCGCAAATGTATCTCCCCAGCTACGGCTATATTAGAGAAACAGCTGGTTCGATTATACTCGAAGTTGGAAGAAATGTAGGTCTTAGTAAAATAATAATGTTGTATCAATTTCATTGCATTCCATCAACTGATTTTACTTAAATATACCCAAACATGCTTTTCGTGATACGTCTATATCTCTGAAACCGTTAGTTCGATTTGGTTAAAATTTGGAGGGAAGTTAAGGATTGGTTAACAGAAAATTAAGTATCAATTTTATTCACCTTTATTTTACTATCATAATCATCTGTAATTATTCTAAACTTTTCTAACTTTAAATTGTATTTCTTAGCTATAGTTGAGTTATATGTGTAGTAGTTCTTCAAATCGTAATATAGGGCGAAAATGACCCATGTGGTTGAAGAGCCCGAAACATGTATAAATAAATAAATAAATTTTTCCACTACTCTAGAAAAAAAAGACTTCAGCTTTCGGAACAGTAAACGTATTACTTGATACATTTATAGTTTGAAAATGGATCGTTGAATTTTACCCAAACTTGGACGACATTTGAAGAACAATTCCGAAATTCCATATTAAAAATTTCATTTAATGATTAAAATTAATATAAATATAAATTAATAATATAATGGCTTTGAAATGTGGAAGACATTGATCACATAGCATAGGGGTTAGATTAATATATTTTAGATGTAACATTTTAAGTTCTACTCAAATAGTTAATTTATACTGTTTTATTTGGCCGATTACAAACGTTACTGGCATGCCAGTTACTGCCTTCACTTATATTTCATTTAATGTTAAGACAATTTTAAGTAATTTTTACTTTATATAGTTTTATAAAAAAAATCTTATTTGTGATTTTGTTTGTTTCTATTGAAGTTCAACCGTCTAGTCATGGTCTTGATTTTCTATTTAATCATCAATGCTGTGTTAATTTCAATCATAATTTTATATTCCAGCTTAAATTAGTTTTGTTCTTATTGAGGGAAAATATTGGTCTCATTATCTCCTAACCAACAAAAACTTAAATTTTTCCAATGTATTTTTTATTTTAAGTATTTTACTAGTGAAAACACTATATCTACTACATTTATTAGTGTACATCGCTACGTTAGTGTAAAAGGCCGTATGTAACAATATTTTTATTCCATTAGTCCTAAAGGTGACTAGTATGTAACTGATATAGGTAGCCTAGTACAATGGAAAAGTAGCAGAGAAAAATAAAATAAATTTTAATATTAGACACTATTCGAATCGATCCTAGTAGTCTAGAAAGTGGATTCAAATATTTGTTTATGGTGGGACAGAGTTGATATTTTCTTTCGCTTCAGAAAGAATAATCAAATATGAATATTCATAGATATCAATAATATTAATTTTTAGCTTTAAATTAGAACTAAGGCATTTTTTAAAATTGTTTTATCTATTTGGTGGTAAAAACTAAAAATAATGACCCAAATTGTACGCTCTTAATTATTTCAGGACTTGAGAAATAAAATATAAAAATTACAAATAAAGTGATGAGTTCTATGCAAATTTCATTAAAAGTATAATTTATTCTCGTTAAGATTTATTGTTATTTAAAAATTTACTAGACTGTCTATAAGAAATAAGATAAGAATTAATGAAAATCAATTAGAAATTGATGAATTATACACAATCTTAACCGATCGTATTAGCTAAGTGGTTTCAAACATTCCTTCAAGATAGGACAGAGTATAAATACTTTCTCTCATTTCGAAGAATCGCACAATTCAAATTTTCATATTTATCGCAAAATAATTATTTTTTTATTTAATTATTAGAACCAAGGCATCTTACTTTGTGTTGTTTTTTCTATTGGTGGTAAAAAACTGAAAGAAATGACCCAAATTGTACTCCCATTAATATTTGAGGACGTCAGATATAAAATCATACAGTTAAAAAAGGACATTTATAA